>UESW01004624.1:134635-266157 GCA_900491605.1 Calamus simplicifolius | reverse complement strand
AACGGGAAAGGACATACCCTATTGATAGTATTTGCGGAGGTTGTCCGAGTTCCACGTTCGGGGGACGGATTTCCCATCGAGATCCTGCAGCTTGTAGGTTCCTGGCCCAATGATCTCCGTGATTTGGTACGGGCCCTCCCAGTTCGGCGCCAGCTTTCCTTGCTCCAGCGGTTTGGATACAGAAGCTTTTCGGAGGACAAGGTCGCCGGGTAGGAAGGTTTTCCCCTTGACCCTGGAGGCATGGTACCGAGCCACCCTCTGTTGATAGGCAGCCGTCCTGATTCGGGCCTTCTCTCTGACTTCCTCTACCAAGTCGAGGTTGGTGCGGAGTTGCTCGTTGCTGGCTTCCTCGAGTAACTCTCCACCCGCAAAGATGGGAGGCCTATTTCCACAGGGATGACGGCCTCCGTGCCAAAAGCCATTCGGAAATGGAGTCTCGCCCGTCGGATTCTCGGGGTGGTGCGATAGGCCCATAAGACATGGTGTAGCTCATCCGCCCACCTGCCTTGGGCTCTGGAGAGGCGAGCTTTGATTCCTTGGAGGAGAGTCCTGTTGGTCACTTCGGCCGCTCCGTTGGCTTGTGGGTGCCCGACCGAAGTAAGGTGGTGACGGATTCCGTGTTCCTCGCAGAATTGGCGGAATTTGGAATTGTCGAACTGCTTGCCGTTATCGGTGATTATGGTGTGGGGGAGGCCGAACCGGCAGATGATGGACCTCCACACAAAGTCTCTGGCCCGTGCTTCGGTGATTTGGCAACTGCTTCCGCTTCAACCCATTTGGTGAAGTAGTCAATGGCGACAAATAAGAATTTCCGCTGTCCCGTCGCCAAGCGGGAATGGGCCGAGGATGTCCATCCCCCACTTGGCAAAGGGCCAGGCGGAGGATATAGAAACTAGCTCGGCGGAAGGGAGCCTCTGGATGCTTGAATGTCTCTGGCAGGCGTCACAGGCTCGGACTAGATCGTCCGCGTCTTTCTGCATGGTCGGCCAGTAATAGCCTTGCCAGCACCTTGTGGCATAGGGACCGGCTCCCAGATGGTTGCCGCAAATCCCTTCATGTACCTCTCGTAGAGCATAGTCCGCCTCGGATGGGCGGAGGCATCTGAGCAGCGGCATAGAAAAAGACCGCTTGTAAAGCTGGCTGTCAATCAATACATAGTGGGTCGCCTGCAGCTTCAATTTCCTGGCCTCTCTTCGGTCGGATGGGAGCGACCCTTCTTTGAGATAGTTGAGGATAGGGTCGAACCAGGATGGTTCGGCCTCGATTTGCATCACCCGGTCGGCTTCCATGATACTCGGCTTTTCCAGAGTCTCCAGATGGAATTTTGTTCAGCATCCATCGTCTCCGTGGTTGCCAATCGGGAGAGTAGGTCGGCACGGGCGTTTTCCGATCTAGGAATTTGAATAATTTCAAACTCGGAAAAGTGGGGAAGTAGGCCGCGCACCTCTTGGAGATATCGAATCATGTTGGGTTCTCGGGCTTCAAACTCTCCCCGCACATGGCCGGCCACCAGCTGAGAGTCGGTGAAGGCGCTAAGCTTTTCCACCTTCAGGTTGCGGGCGATCCGGAGACCAGCTAACAGGGCCTCGTACTCGGCTTCGTTGTTGGAAGCCGGGAAGGAGAATCGGACGCCATATTCGAAGATCATTCCCTCTGGGCTGGTGAGAACTAGACCCGCACCGGAGTGATGGGCATTGGACGACCCATCGACGTGAAGGAGCCACCGAGCTTCAGGCTTTGGTCCTTCGGGATTTTCTGGGGTAGAGCCGTCTTCTGGGATGGTACACTCGAGGAGGAAATCGGCCAGCACTTGGGCTTTGATGGCCGGGCGAGGTTGAAAATGTATGTCATGCTCGCTTAGTTCGACGGCCCATTTGGTCATTCTCCCCGATGTTTCTGGACGGTGGACCACCGCCTTGATGGGTTGATCGGTCAGGACCGTCACTGAATGTGCTTGAAATAAGGCCGTAGCTTCCGGACTGAGGTGATCAAAGCCAGCACCATTTTCTCAATCCTGGTGTACCTCGTCTCCGCATCGCGGAGCAGCCTACTCACATAGTAGATCGGCCTCTGGATTTTGCCTTCTTCTTTGACTAGCACCGAGCAAACTGCGCCCTCGAAACGGCCAGGTACAGAAATAGAGTCTCCCCGGGATCGGACTACTGAGAAGTGGAGGCGAGCCGAGGTACTTCTTGAGATCTTGAAATGATTTCTGGCACTCAGGAGTCCATTGGAAATTTTTGGCCGATCGGAGAGTTTTGAAGAAGGGGAGGCATCTCTCGGCTGACCGAGCCACGAAGCGGTTAAGGGCCGCTATCCTCCCGGTTAGGCGCTGGACCTCTTTAATGGACGCTGGGGGCGCCATTTGTTGGAGAGCTTGAATCTTCTGAGGGTTAGCCTCGATGCCCGCTGGGAGACCATGAAGCCGAGGAACTTCCCGAATTGACGCCGAAGGCGCACTTGGTTGGGTTGAGCTTCATCCATATTTGCAGCGTGGCAAAGCTCTCCGCGAGGTCCTCAATGCTGTGCGCTTCCTTGCTTTTGACCAGCATATCATCCACGTACACCTCCATGTTCCGGCCGATTTGCTCCTTGAACACCTTGTTGACCAGCCGCTGGTAGGTCGCTCCTGCATTTTTAAGACCGAAAGGCATAACTCGGTAACAGTAGGTACCTCGGTCGGTTATGAAGGCGGTCTTTTCTTCATCCTCGGGGGCCATCCGGATCTGATTGTAGCCCGAATAGGCATCCATGAATGACAGCATTTGGTGGCCTGAGGTGGCGTCCACGAGCTGGTCGATCCGAGGGAGGGGGAAGCTGTCCTTCGGGCATGCCTTGTTGAGGTCGGTGAAGTCGATGCAGATCCTCCATTTGCCATTCGACTTTTTCACCATGACGACATTTGACAGCCAACTTGGGTAATTCACCTCTCGGACAAAATTGGCTTTGATGAGTTTGTCGACCTCCTCTTCAATGGCTTTTTGCCGTTCTGGGGCGAAGCTTCTCTTCTTCTGCTTAACAGGCCTGTGCATCTCGTCCACATTGAGACGATGGACGAGGACCTCGGGGTTAATCCCTGGCATGTCGGAGGCGGTCCAGGCGAAGATGTCCGCATTGCTTTGGAGGAATCTGATCAGCTCGCGACGAGGCTCTCCTTCGAGTAGCGACCCGATCCTTATGGTTCGGTCGGGCCGAGCTTCGTCCAGCGGTACTTCTTCCAGTTCTTCCGCCGGTTCTCCCCGTTGTTCGGCGAAATCCTCGCGAGCGTCTAGCCCGTCAACCTCGGGAATTCTGGACTGAAGGCTCGTGACAAAACATTGCCGAGCCATGGCTTGACTTCCCCGAACCACTCCAACTCCTTGCTCGGTGGGGAACTTCATAGACAGATGCGGGATAGAGACAACCGCCTTAAGGGACATCAAGCCGGGCCTGCCGAATATGGCGTTGTATGGGGACCTGAGGTCGGTCACTAGGAAATCGGTCTGTACAATGGTTACAAGGGGCCAGGTTCCGCGCGGACCGTCAGGGTGACGATTCCTTCTGGGATGATGACGTCGCCGGTGAATCCCATCAGGGTGGAATCCACGGCTCGAAGGTTTTCCATGAGCAATTTCATCCTGGCAAACACACCGAGGTACAAAACGTTTACCGAGCTTCCACTATCGACCAGGATTCGGCTTACATCATAATTGTTCAAGTTAAGGGATACAACAAGTGCGTCATCATGGGGGAGCTGTATCCCAAGAAGATCATCATCAGAAAAGGAAAGTTCGCCTGCGCGTGCCTTCTTTGGCACCGGTGCATCACCGTCGCCCCTGGAGCTCGATCCGCCGGCCTCTTCAATCATGTTGATACGGCCAACCACGGGCGGATTTGGTGGAGGAGGGAGTTGTGGGAGCTCAGGCTGGCGGTCACCTCCTTGTTGCTGTGGCTCGGGTGCCCTCTGAACTGGTCCAGCCGTCCCCGCCGAATCAGTCTCTCGATTTCGTTCTTCAGCTGCCAGCATTCTTCAGTGTCATGACCATGCTCCCTATGGTAGCGGCAGTACTTGGCGGGATCTCTTCGGGTCGGGTTCCCTCGGAGAGGTACTGGTCGGGGAAGCTGGCGCTCTATCTCCATGAGGATTTGCGCCCGGGGCACAGTCAACGGAGTATAGCGATCGAATCGCCTGGGGGGACTCCGGGAGCGATTCCTTGGCGGCGGCGGAGGGACTCTTTGGCGGCGAGGCGGACTTGGCCGACGGAGGGACGGTGTCTGTCGGGGCTTTGGGCTCTTGCTTCTTCCTTGCCTGCTCAGCGCGGGCCACTCTCCGCGACTCCTCGACCCTAGCGTACTTGTCCGCAAGGGCCATCATATCAGAGAGACATGGGGGGTAGCTGACCTCCATGCCAATAGAAGTCGCTCTCCTTTGAAACCCCCGCCAGGGCGGACATAGCCACCTCATGATTAAGGTGGTCCACCTCCAACATGGCCTTGTTGAAACGGCCAAGATAATTCTCAAGGACTCCCCCTCTCTTTGCTTGACTTCGGAGAGGGAGTCGGATCTCCGTCGGTGGCGGCTGCTGACGAACTGGCCAATAAAAAGGTGGCTCAGCTCGTCGAATGAATCAATGGAACCCGGTTTCAAGGCGTTGAACCAGGTTCGGGCGGATCCTCTGAGGGTGGATGGGAAGGCGCGGCAGAGGACCGCATCAGATGCTCCGTGGAACATCATTATTGACCGGAAGCTACTGAGATGGTCGTCCGGATCAGTGGAGCCGTGATAGGGCTCGACGGCTGGCAGCTTGACATGGGAGGGAATCACTTCCTCCATGATCCCTTAGAGAAAGGGATGCCCTGCTCCCTTGGGCTGGGGCAGATGGGTCTGCTTGGCGGCGTCCAGCTCCTGACGCATCTCCTGGATCTGACGGCGGATCTCCTCCTCGCCGGCGAGAGGAGCAGCTGGGCGCGAGAACCGCAAGGATGGCGTCGAATCATGGTGAGACGTCGCCGGAGAGAGGGAGCGGGCTCGCCGAGATCTGGGAGGATCTCTATCATAACCGGTTCGAGGGACCGGTTTGTCCCCCCTGGGCGATGTGGGGGATCCGCTGATTCACGGATCAGAGGAGGAGGTTGCCGGCGAAGAAGAAGTCGCCGCCTCCTTCTGGGATGCGAAGGAGGAGCTGCAAGGCGCTCCTGGACCAGGTGGGTAGAGCCTGGACTTGCTGGACCAGCGTAGCAAACTGGTCCTGGGTCACCGGAATGGCAGGCGGCGACGGAGTCTCGACAGGTGGGGGTTGTGGCGCTGTGGCGCCAGTCGGATCAGGCCTCTGGGAGGCGACCTGATCTTGGGCATCAGAGGTTGCTCTCTTCCGGTTGGCCATCAGAGAGGTTCTTCTCCGGATTAAGATCCTTGTCTCCTTTTTTCAAGTTTTAATGGGACTTGAGGCCCTTCCTCTAGCGCCAATCTGTTGCCGCCGGGATCCGTCCTCCGACTCGGGCGCGGTCGATCTCCAGGGAGAGGGGTGCGGCGGACCTGCAAAACAGGAAGCCCACACGCGGAGGGACGCTGGGGGTGGTCCTCCGCGGAAGGCCCTCCGACGCTCAAGTCAGTGGGAAGGAATCGGCGATCAACCAGACAATGGGGAGGTGGATCTCTCCGGGAGACCTCTCCAGGGGGGGCCAATCGGAAGCTCTAGGAGGGCAGAGCACCGACGAGCTGCCGAGAGAGGAATGATTCCAGAGTTTTGTGCGTTAAGAGTCGCGTACCTGAGGGAATCTGCCAATCTGATATTTATAGACTGTCACCTGGGGACTTGAGCATCTTCTGGAAGGTTCTGGGGTTGTTACGATACGGGGGTAGACAGAATCAGGCCGTTGTGGGGCCGTTAGAATCCACGCCTTGTTTGTTAAGGGATCGACGGCTGGGAGAGCTCCTTGATGTCTTGGGATCTGGGTGAGTAGACCTGGGGCGGTTACAATAGGTCTTAGGCCACGTCTCAACATGATTCCTTGCCTAAGGTGCTGCTCGGGTAAGCTTAAGCTCTCCCGCGTCAGGTTCCGCGGAGGTAGACGTCAGGCGTGGATCGCTAGGTAGAAGCGAGCTACGGAAGCCCGGAAGGGGCCGAGCTAGGAAGCCCGGAAGAGGCCGAGCTAGGGAAGCCCGGAAGAGGCCGAGCTAGGGAAGCCCGAAAGAGGCCGAGCTAGGGAAGCCCGGAAGAGGCCGAGCTAGGGAAGTCCGAAAGAGGCCGAGCTAGGGAAGCCCGGAAAGGGCCGAGCTACGGAAGCCTGAAGGGAGACGGCGGGAGGAGGTCAGCCTTAGCCGCCTCGCACGGATATCAATGCAATGACGATTTTACCCCCAACATATATATTTTAAAATAGTTATAAAAGGTTTAATAATTCATAAATTGATGCCCGAAACATATTTTGTCGAAATAGTCGAAACATACCGAAACGGTCGAAACACGCCGAAACGCACGAAATGATCGAAATTTTTTTTTGAAATGAAATGTAAGACTCATCTTTTTGGATAAGCAACCGAAACGAAATATTTTTACCGAAATAACTGAAACGAAACCGAAATTGATAACTTTGCTTAGCACTCCAACGAAGGTGATACTTTGCAAGTTTGGTGACTATTTTATCTATGTCCTTTTTTATCCATATCGGTCAAAGTCAAATAAGCTCACGTCGAAACAGAACTTCTAAATGCTAATTATCAACGCAACGTCCCCACCACCATAAGACCGCCGGTTGAGATATGGTATAAATTTGATGACACGATGCTAAGGCACTAATTGAAATGATCGTATGAAGTGTTTGGTTGGAACAATTATATTTTTTAGGACATGAAACGAAAAGTGGCTTTTTTTTTTTTGGAAGCTTCGTTGGGATCACCTTTCTATCCGTGCTCTGTTGGTTGGTCATGGTCCCCCCATTTTGCCTCTCTACCCAATCTATGGGCTTCAGGATGAGTCGGTTGATCATGTCATCTTTACTTGCTCTCATGCGAAGAGGATCTAGCAGCAGATGTAGTTTATCCCATGGTTGACTGAGACGGGCCCCATCCGGCTTTCTTTCTTGCATGCCATTCGATTAGCTGCACCGAACGGTCCGGAATCTCAGAGTGTTATCTCAGCTTATATGCTTACCATCTTTGGCTTACTAGAAACCAGATAGTTTTCACCGAGGAGACTGTTCCACCCTAGGCGATCATTAGAACGGCTATCATTTTTGCCAAGGAGTACGGCCGTTCTGTTTATGGTGTTCACTCTGTTCGATCCGGTCTCTGGGATTCCCCTGCTGCTTCGGCAGCGCACCGTTCTACGGTCTGTATCTTGGAAACCCACCCTCGGGTTATGTCAAAGTAAACTTTGATGGTTCTGTCTCGGATCGTATTGCTGGATCCGATTTTATTATTAGGAGGTCTGAGGGTGAGCTACTTGTAGCCGGTGGCCATGGTTCCCTTAATATATCGGTCCCTATGATGGAACTTCAGGCTGCATGGGCTGGAATCAATTATGTTGTTCGTCATTTGGCCTCTAGCAGATTGATTATTGAGGGAGATTTTCTCACGGTTGTTTGTTGGATTCATCGGGAGGGGATTTTCATTCCACCAACGTCCTGCTCTGTGCTATTTGGGATTCTCTCCGGACTACAGGTACGTCACTGATTCACCATGTTTATAGGAAAGCCAATGCTACGGCTGATTGGATCGCTAATGTTGCAGCTCGCCACCCTGGCTCATAGGAATTGCATATGAATGACCCATACCCTTTTATTTTGTAGCAATTTATGTATTTTGACATTGCAGGTTTGACTTACGCTAGACTGACTGGTATGGTCGTCCGTTTGTAAAAAAAAAAATGGCGCAAAGAAAGGAGATGGTGAGGCCACCAAGGCTGTGAAGTAACGATTGGAAGAAATGGTTGGTGAAACGAATAACTACAAACGAAAAATAGACGTAGAAGGGCCGCTCAACACCGTGATTGCTCATATGAAAAACCACCACGGTCTATATTTTCTCTATGCTTTGACAGCAACAACAGACTCATCAGACTTTCACAGGAAGATTATTTTATTTTATTTTATTGATAAAAACACTCATCTGAAAACTTTGTAGAGCCCCAAAGGTAAAATGTTAAGATGAAAGCAATTTGATAGTGTTTCCAATTATTTATTTATTTTAAAAAAAGAACACCGTATTATGCACACTTAAATCGCCTCTTTCCGAACTTTTATCTAATATCTAACAAATATTTGGCGCAGCGCGATCGGGACTGGGGGGATCCATCCGTTATATCGCCGCGCACGTGCAGCCATAGCTCCCGAGCACGCGCACGAACCCAGCGAACTCCCTCAAGCGCGCGAGCGCCGCTCGAACGTGCGGGTCAGACTCGGACCGCCCCAGGTCCAGGACGAACACGTAGTCCAGGTACGCGGCCTTGTTCACGACCCGGAGCGGACTCAACCGGTTGGGCCGGTGGTCGACCCGGGCCACCCGAATCCCGCGGCTCTCGAACGCCCACATCGCCCGGAACAGGTCCGAGGGGCCGTTCGGCAGGGAGAAGGCTACCGTCGTTTTCCCGGAGGCGGTGGAGGTGGCGGTGGCGGTGGCGCCCAGGGCCAGCTGTAGGAAGCGGGTGACGTTACCGCCGCCAGAGCCCTGGTCCTGGAAGTTCTCCTCCAGGACACGCAGCGCGAACTCGCTGGCGGCGATCCTGCTCCCGATCACCGCCGTGTCGGAGATCCGGCCCTCCGCAACAATCCGGGCGGCGTCGGCGGCACTGGACACCTCCTCCACCTCCAGATCTAGGGCCCGGAGGCGGTGGCGGCAGTGGTCAAGGGCCTGGGGGTGGCTGACGATGCGGCGGAGAGCCGATCGGGGGGCTCCTGGGAGGGAGAGGAGGCAGTGGTTGACGGGGAGGAGGAGCTCGCCGACGATGTGGACTGCCGGGTGGCGGAGGAGGAGGTCGAGGTTGCGGGGTATGGGACCGTCGAGGGAGTTCTCGAAGGGGACGACGGCGCGGTCTGCGGAGCCGTCCTCGAGGGCGGCGAAGGCTGCCTCCATGTGGGGGCAGGGGAGGAAGGGAGGATGGGAGGAGGAGGGGTAGGCCTCGGCGGCGGCCTCCTGGCAGTAGGAGCCCCGGACGCCCTGGTAGGCGACGCGGACTGGGCGGCGTTGGCGGCCGGGAGAGGCGGGCGGAGGGTGGTCGCCGGCGCCGAAGACCTCGCGGTCCCGAAAGAGGCGCTCGAGGGCCATCTCGAGGCCGAGGCGGGAGGCGAGGTCCTCGACAGCTTGCAGAGGTGAAGAGGCGGTGGTGGTGCGCTGCTGCTTCTTCTGTAGGCTGCCTTTGACAACCAAAAGAGAGGAGGAGGAGGTGGTGGTGGTGGTTCTACTTCTCTTATGGGCGGCGGAGGCAGGGGTTCGTGCGACGAGATGCGCCCTACTAGGATCAGTTTGGATGGGAACAGGAGAAGGGGCCCTGATCAGCGCCATCAATTAAGAGGGATTCAGAACACAACTTCTTCTGAACTTTTGGCTCTCTTCTGTCCTCTTCCCCTCTCCGCCAGCGGCAGCGGCGGCGGTTTGTATTTCGGTTGTGAAGATCACAACTACGGAAGAACAGAAAGGACGAAGGAAAGATATAAAAAGCAGCAGCGCTGAATAACGACAACAACCACCACAGCACCACCACCCCTGGTAGGGGAAGTGACGGTCGTTAGCACGCGCAGAGATCGATCGTGTGAAGGATCCCTGGCTAAGAAATCGGAGGAGGCAGGCATTCTCTCTATTTATAGCATGATGATGATGCGTATGCCCGGTCATTTTGGGGGCGGGGGTAGGTGGGGTTTCTTTCCGTGGTCGGAACGCAGCCCATTCCATTTTATTCGTTGTTTGTGTTTTTCTGCCGAGTCGACTCGGTTGGTGGGGACGGAAGAAGTCAGAAGCGTCAGGTAATCGCCAAATGGCTCAGCAGCCGCTGTGTGTGGTCGGGTGGGTGGCGGTGACACGGTGAGAGATGCATCCGACGCGTGGGAAAGGTTGATGGGAAACCCTCCTGCGCACCGATAACCAAGGATGCGCTCGCTGGCCCTCCTATTTCACACTGTTGCGAGGGATCTCCCGTTTCGCTTTCATACCGTGGTGTCGTGTGAAAAACGAGGAAAAAAAAAAAAAGGGCTCGATCGGTTTGCTCTCGCCGATACCGACGGTCAAATAATTACATCTTCAATCGCAGTAATAATGTAATATCTTCTGCTTTATTGAAACTCGAAGTTTAGTCACAGGAAAGAGCAGGGGTGAAATAAGTTTAGCTTTTAAACTTAAAAAGGATGCCGAGCAGCTAGAATAACCTCTTCTGCTTTTCATAGTGTTTTGCCGGTTAATTGCACAATCATCCACCAATCATCACTTATCCAGCAATCAAAATCTTATTTAAATTGTCTTGCTTGTCTAATATTACAGTTTTTTCTTTTTCTTTCTTTCTCTTTTTTTTTTTTTTTGGCCAAGTAAGAAATATTTTTGGACTAAGTAAAATAATTAGTCTTGTTGCCGCCGGGATCCGTCCTCCGACTCGGGCGCGGTCGATCTCCAGGGAGAGGGGTGCGGCGGACCTGCAAAACAGGAAGCCCACACGCGGAGGGACGCTGGGGATCGACCGCGCCCGAGTCGGAGGACGGATCCCGACGGCAACAGATTGGCGCTAGAGGAAGGGTCTCAACTCCCATTAAAACTTGAAAAAAGGAGACAAGGATCTTAATCCGGAGAAGAACCTCTCTGATGGCCAACCGGAAGAGAGCAACCTCTGATGCCCAAGATCAGGTCGCCTCCCAGAGGCCTGATCCGACTGGGGCCACAGCGCCACAACCCCCACCTGTCGAGACTCCGTCGCCGCCTGCCATTCCGGTGACCCAAGACCAGTTTGCTACGCTGGTCCAGCAAGTCCAGGCTCTTACCCACCTGGTCCAGGAGCGCCTTGCAGCTCCTCCTGCCTCGCATCCTCAGAAGGAGGCGGTGATTTCTTCTTCGCCGGCGGCCTCCTCCTCTGATTTCCGTGGTTCCGCGGATCCTCCATATCGGCCCAGAGGGGGCAAACCGATCCCGCGGGGCGGTCATGATCGAGATCCTCTCAGATCTCGGCGAACCCGCTCCCTCTCCCCGGCGACGTCTCACCATGATTCGACGCCATCCTTGCGGTCCTCGCGCCCAGCTGCTCCTCTCGCCGGCGAGGAGGAGATCCACCGCCAGATCCAGGAGATGCGTCAGGAGCTGGACGCCGCCAAGCAGACCCATCTGCCCCAGCCCAGGGCGGGGCTGGGTATCCCTTTCTCTAAGGGGATCATGGAGGAAGTGATTCCCTCCCATGTTAAGCTGCCAGCCGTCGAACCCTACCACGGCTCCACTGATCCGGATGACCATCTCAGTAGCTTCCGGTTGATAATGATGTTCCACGGAGCATCCGATGCGGTTCTCTACCGCGCCTTTCCATCCACCCTCAGAGGATCCGCCCGAACCTGGTTCAACGCCCTGAAGCCGGGTTCCATTGATTCTTTCGACGAGCTGAGTCGCCTTTTCATTGGCCAGTTCGTCAGCAGCCGCCGCCACCGGCGGAGATCCGACTCCCTCTCCGAAGTCAAGCAAAGAGAGGGGAGTCCTTGAGGAATTACCTTGGCCGCTTTAATAAGGCCATGTTGGAGGTGGACCACCTTAATCATGAGGTGGCTATGTCCGCCCTGGCGGGGGGAGTCTCAAAGGAGAGCGACTTCTATCTGGCTATGGAGGTCAGCTACCCCCCATGTCTCTCTGATATGATGGCCCTTGCGGATAAGTACGCTAGGGTCGAGGAGTCGCGGAGAGTCGCCCGCGCTGAGCAGGCAAGGAAGAAGCAGGAGCCCAAAGCCCCGACAGACACCGTCCCATCCGTCGGCCAAGTCCACCTCGCCGCCAAAGAGTCCCTCCGCCGCCGCCAAGGAATCGCTCCCGGAGTCCCCCCAGGCGATTCGATCGCTACACTCCGTTGACTGTGCCCGAGCGCAAATCCTCATGGAGATAGAGCGCCAGCTTCCCCGACCAGTACCTCTCCGAGGGAACCCGACCCGAAGAGATCCCGCCAAGTACTGCCGCTACCATAGGGAGCCCGGTCACGACACTGAGAATGCTGGCAGCTGAAGAACGAAATCGAGAGACTGATCCGGCGGGGACGGCTGGACCAATTCAGGAGGGCGCCCGAGCCACAGCAACAAGGAGGTGACCGCCAGCCTGAGCTCCCACAACTCCCTCCTCCACCGAATCCGCCTGTGGTTGGCCGTATCAACATGATTGAGGAGGCCGGCGGATCGAGCTCCAGGGGCGACGGTGATGCACCGGTGCCGAAGAAGGCACGCGCAGGCGAACTTTCCTTTTCTGATGATGATCTTCTTGGGATACAGCTCCCCCATGATGACGCACTTGTTGTATCCCTTAACTTGAACAATTATGATGTAAGCCGAATCCTGGTCGATAGTGGAAGTTCGGTAAACGTTTTGTACCTCGGTGTGTTTGCCAGGATGAAATTGCTCATGGAAAACCTTCGAGCCGTGGATTCCACCCTGATGGGATTCACCGGCGACGTCATCATCCCGGAAGGAATCGTCACCCTGACGGTCCGCGCGGGAACCTGGCCCCTGTGACCATTGTACAGACGATTTCCTAGTGACCGACCTCAGGTCCCCATACAACGCCATATTCGGCAGGCCCGGCTTGATGTCCCTTAAGGCGGTTGTCTCTATCCCACATCTGTCTATGAAGTTCCCCACCGAGCAAGGAGTTGGAGTGGTTCGGGGAAGTCAGGCCATGGCTCGGCAATGTTTTGTCACGAGCCTTCAGTCCAGAATTCCCGAGGTTGACGGGCTAGACGCTCGCGAAGATTTCGCCGAACAACGGGGAGAACCGGCGAAGAACTGGAAGAAGTACCGCTGGACGAAGCTCGGCCCGACCGAACCATAAGGATCGGGTCGCTACTCGAAGGAGAGCCTCGTCGCGAGCTGATCAGATTCCTCCAAAGCAATGCGGACATCTTCGCCTGGACCGCCTCCGACATGCCAGGGATTAACCCCGAGGTCCTCGTCCATCGTCTCAATGTGGACGAGATGCACAGGCCTGTTAAGCAGAAGAAGAGAAGCTTCGCCCCAGAACGGCAAAAAGCCATTGAAGAGGAGGTCGACAAACTCATCAAAGCCAATTTTGTCCGAGAGGTGAATTACCCAAGTTGGTTGTCAAATGTCGTCATGGTGAAAAAGTCGAATGGCAAATGGAGGATCTGCATCGACTTCACCGACCTCAACAAGGCATGCCCGAAGGATAGCTTCCCCCTCCCTCGGATCGACCAGCTCGTGGACGCCACCTCAGGCCACCAGATGCTGTCATTCATGGACGCCTATTCGGCTACAATCAGATCCGAATGGCCCCCGAGGATGAAGAAAAGACCGCCTTCATAACCGACCGAGGTACCTACTGTTACCGTGTTATGCCTTTTGGTCTTAAAAATGCAGGGGCGACCTACCAGCGGCTGGTCAACAAGGTGTTCAAGGAGCAAATCGGCCGGAACATGGAGGTGTACGTGGACGACATGCTGGTCAAAAGCAAGGAAGCGTCACAGCATGTTGAGGACCTCTCGGAGAGCTTTGCACGTTGCGCAAATATGGGATGAAGCTCAACCCGACCAAGTGCGCCTTCGGCGTCAACTCGGGGAAGTTCCTCGGCTTCATGGTCTCCCAGCGAGGCATCGAAGCTAACCCCCAGAAGATTCAAGCTCTCCAACAAATGCGCCCCCTGCATCCATTAAAGAGGTCCAGCGCTTAACCGGGAGGATAGCGGCCCTTAACCGCTTCGTGGCTCGGTCAGCCGAGAGATGCCTCCCCTTCTTCAAAACTCTCCGATCGGCCAAAAATTTTTGGTGGACTCCTGAGTGCCAGAAATCATTTCAAGATCTCAAGAAGTACCTCGGCTCGCCTCCGCTTCTCAGTAGTCCGATCCCGGGGGAGACTCTATTTCTGTACCTGGCCGTTTCAGAGGGCGCAGTTTGCTCGGTGCTAGTCAAAGAAGAAAGCAAAATCCAGAGGCCGATCTACTATGTGAGTAGGCTGCTCCGCGATGCGGAGACGAGGTACACCAGGATTGAGAAAATGGTGCTGGCTTTGATCACCTCAGTCCGGAAGCTACGGCCTTATTTTCAAGCACATTCAGTGACGGTCCTAACCGATCAACCCATCAAGGCGGTGGTCCACCGTCCAGAAACATCGGGGAGAATGACCAAATGGGCCGTCGAACTAAGCGAGCATGACATACATTTTCAACCTCGCCCGGCCATCAAAGCCCAAGTGCTGGCCGATTTCCTCCTCGAGTGTACCATCCCAGAAGACGGCTCTACCCCAGAAAATCCCGAAGGACCAAAGCCTGAAGCTCGGTGGCTCCTTCACGTCGATGGGTCGTCCAATGCCCATCACTCCGGTGCGGGTCTAGTCCTCACCAGCCCAGAGGGAATGATCTTCGAATATGGCGTCCGATTCTCCTTCCCGGCTTCCAACAACGAAGCCGAGTACGAGGCCCTGTTAGCTG
Source organism: Calamus simplicifolius (assembly GCA_900491605.1). Classification (NCBI taxonomy): domain Eukaryota; kingdom Viridiplantae; phylum Streptophyta; class Magnoliopsida; order Arecales; family Arecaceae; genus Calamus; species Calamus simplicifolius. Next base: position 251,576 of record UESW01004624.1, on the reverse strand, counting down.
GTCTCCGGATCGCCCGCAACCTGAAGGTGGAAAAGCTTAACGCCTTCACCGACTCTCAGCTGGTGGCCGGCCATGTGCGGGGAGAGTTTGAAGCCCGAGAACCGAACATGATCCGATATCTCCAAGAGGTGCGCGGCCTACTTCCCCACTTTGCCGAGTTTGAAATTATTCAAATTCCTAGATCGGAAAACGCCCGTGCCGACCTACTCTCCCGATTGGCAACCGCGGAGACGATGGATGCTGAACAAAAATTCCATCTGGAGACTCTGGAAAAGCCGAGTATCATGGAAGCCGATCGGGTGATGCAAATCGAGGCCGAACCATCCTGGTTCGACCCTATCCTCAACTATCTCAAAGAAGGGTCGCTCCCATCCGACCGAAGAGAGGCCAGGAAATTGAAGCTGCAGGCGACCCACTATGTATTGATTGACAGCCAACTTTACAAGCGGTCTTTTTCTATGCCGCTGCTCAGATGCCTCCGCCCATCCGAGGCGGACTATGCTCTACGAGAGGTACATGAAGGGATTTGCGGCAACCATCTGGGAAGCCGGTCCCTATGCCACAAGGTGCTGCGGCAAGGCTATTACTGGCCGACCATGCAGAAAGACGCGGACGACCTAGTCCGAGCCTGTGACGCCTGCCAGAGACATTCAAGCATCCAGAGGCTCCCTTCCGCCGAGCTAGTTTCTATATCCTCCGCCTGGCCCTTTGCCAAGTGGGGGATGGACATCCTCGGCCCATTCCCGCTGGCGACAGGACAGCGGAAATTCTTATTTGTCGCCATTGACTACTTCACCAAGTGGGTTGAAGCGGAAGCAGTTGCGCAAATCACCGAAGCACGGGCCAGAGACTTTGTATGGAGGTCCATCGTCTGCCGGTTCGGCCTCCCCCACACCATAATCACCGATAACGGTAAGCAGTTCGACAACTCCAAGTTCCGCCAATTCTGCGAGGAACACGGAATCCGTCACCACCTTACTTCGGTCGGGCACCCACAAGCCAACGGAGCGGCCGAAGTGACCAACAGGACTCTCCTCCAAGGAATCAAAGCTCGCCTCTCCAGAGCCCAAGGCAGGTGGGCGGATGAGCTACACCATGTCTTATGGGCCTATCGCACCACCCCGAGAATTCCGACGGGCGAGACTCCATTTCGAATGGCTTTTGGCACGGAGGCCGTCATCCCTGTGGAAATAGGCCTCCCATCTTTGCGGGTGGAGAGTTATTCAGAGGAAGCCAGCAACGAGCAACTCCGCACCAACCTCGACTTGGTAGAGGAAGTCAGAGAGAAGGCCCGAATCAGGACGGCTGCTTATCAACAGAGGGTGGCTCGGTACCATGCCTCCAGGGTCAAGGGGAAAACCTTCCTACCCGGCGACCTCGTCCTCCGAAAAGCTTCTGTATCCAAACCGCTGGAGCAAGGAAAGCTGGCGCCGAACTGGGAGGGTCCGTACCAAATCACGGAGATCATTGGGCCGGGAACCTACAAGCTGCAGGATCTCGATGGGAAATCCGTCCCCCGAACGTGGAACTCGGACAACCTTCGTAAATATTATCAATAGGGTATGTCCTCTCCAATCTCCATATACCTCACTGCATATTCCTGCTTAGCTGTTTCCTCAAAATCTGTTGCGTGAATCATTATGCACTATATTGCTATAAATTACAAACAGAAGCAGATACTGCTTACCAATCCTCGGCACAACCGAGCTGTTTGAACAGGAATCTCCGAACCTTGGCAGGGCCAAGTAAAAAAATCTCCGAACCTTGGCAGGGCCAAGTAAAACAAAATCTCCGAACCTTGGCAGGGCCAAATAAAACAAAATCTCCGAACCTTGGCAGGGCCAAGTCTCCGAACCTTGGCAGGGCCAAGTAAAACAAAATCTCCGAACCTTGGCAGGGCCAAGTAAAACAAAGTCTCCGAACCTCGGCTGGGCCGAGCAACAAATCTCCGAACCTTGGCAGGGCCAAGTAAAACAAAATCTCCGAACCTTGGCAGGGCCAAGTAAAACAAAGTCTCCGAACCTCGGCTGGGCCGAGCAACAAATCTCCGAACCTTGGCAGGGCCAAGTAAAACAAAATCTCCGAACCTTGGCAGGGCCAAGTAAAACAAAGTCTCCGAACCTCGGCTGGGCCGAGCAACAAATCTCCGAACCTTGGCAGGGCCAAGTAAAAAAAAATCTCCGAACCTCGGCTAGGCCGAGCAACAAATCTCCGAACCTTGGCAGGGCCAAGTAAAACAAAGTCTCCGAACCTCGGCTGGGCCGAGCAACAAATCTCCGAACCTTGGCAGGGCCAAGTAAAACAAAATCTCCGAACCTTGGCAGGGCCAAGTAAAACAAAGTCTCCGAACCTCGGCTGGGCCGAGCAACAAATCTCCGAACCTTGGCAGGGCCAAGTAAAACAAAATCTCCGAACCTCGGCTGGGCCGAGCAACAAATCTCCGAACCTTGGCAGGGCCAAGTAAAACAAAGTCTCCGAACCTCGGCTGGGCCGAGCAACGATCCTCCAAACCTTGGCAAAGCCAGGGAAAGATCATTCGGACTAAAACCCTAGCGAAAGAAACGAAGTACGCAGGCCCCGATTAATACAAGGCAAACTTCGGACAGTCCCCCAAGGGACTTCGCCCGGTTTGAAAACGGGCGCTAAACGAAAACCATCGGCATGCGAAAGAATGCCACCATCGGCAGAATTCCCCTAAGAGGCTATAAAGCCTCACGTAACCGGCCAAGGGCCCCAGGCTGGGCCGGAAAATTCTCCCTAGCAGTAGAAAACCTTTGGGCGACCCCCCTGTAACTCGTCATTCGAAATATCTACGATTAAATGCGCGGGACGATGGGACCAGGCCGACACCCAAGTCCGTCGAGCGTATCAAGGTAATCGTTCTCAAAGAAGAAAGAGATTCCTAAAAACGGGTCTATTTTCCATTTAAACGAGAAAGAGCTACTGCGAGGCATAAAAAGACACAGAAAAACAAAACAAAAACAGGAGCGGGCAGAGGCCCTGGAGTCAGTCGCCCCCAGAGGCCAGTAGCTCCTCCAGACGCCCCGTCAGGTCGGCCACCTGCTGACGGAGAGACACGATCTCCTCCTCTTGCCGGTCCATTATCCGGCGTAAGGCCTCCGCCTCCCTGACCGAGACGTCCAAGAGTTCTTCGGCGGTCCTCGCAAGCTGCTCGTTGATCGCGAAGCCCGACGCGAGGCTCAGCCCGTCGACAGTTACAGAGGTGCACCTCCCCTCCGAACGCGGTAGGCTGCTAAGCGAGGAACGCGACTCTTAACGCACAAAACTCTGGAATCATTCCTCTCTCCCGGCAGCTCGTCGGTGCTCTGCCCCTCCTAGAGCTTCCGACTGGCCCCCCCTGGAGAGGTCTCCCGGAGAGATCCACCTCCCATTGTCTGGTTGATCGCCGATTCCTTCCACACTGACTTGAGCGTCGGAGGGCCTTCCGCGAAGGACCACCCCCAGCGTCCCTCCGCATGTGGGCTTCCTGTTTTGCAGGTCCGCCGCACCTCTCTCCCTGAGATCGACCGCGTCCGAGTCGGAGGACGGATCCCGACGACAACAAGTCTGTATTATCGTGTATTCAAAATTCATAAAATTTATCAATGACAATGCATATGAATAAAAAAATAAAATAAAATAATAAAAGGATGAAAAAATTAAAAGGGAGCTTCTCTTTCTCTTCCTTTCTCTCTCATTGACCGTAGCGCAGCCTATGTATTTTTTTGATTTAAAAAACGATTCCGTCCAGCATAACCGACCTGCTCACCACGCGCAACACGTTGCGTATAGAAACCATTGACCAAGTCAGAGTATATAAGAATAGGTATGAAATTGATGCTTGCATATGCTTCAGACTAACTCCACTGTGGATTCTGATTTTTTTTTTTTTTTTTTTATTTTGTTGGGAGGAGGAATGGTAAGCAATGCTTTCACCACCACCACGGTTGAACCATGGACCTATTTTGCCAGAGGAGTATGGGTTTGGTTTCAAAATAAGATATAGAAAAATGACCACCAATCTTCCTTTACGTTTCCATTCCAGAGTCACTCGTCAAACATCTTAAAATATGTCTGATCCAATGAATTTTTCTAGCTGGGGAGTAAATCTTCCATTTCTGGAAGGCTGAAAGATTTTCTTTTTCGCTTTGCCTTTTTGACTTTCTTTTTTAAAAATCTTTTGGAGACGAGAGAGACGTCCGATCTCGTAAGGAAGAATCCAGCGAGCGATTGAGCGATCTTACTTAGGACAAATAACGCAGATTCAAATTATTGATCCTCCGAGGGGGTGCGATTTAATTCCTGATGCTGCTTGACAAATTACAAGTTTGAGCTACCTACCTATATTATTTATAATATTATAAGGCTGATTCGTACATGAGCAAGGCAGTCAGTGCTGGCAACGATTGACTTTCATGTGATCTCTCCTAACATCTGCCGCCATACTGCTTTACCTGTAGTACCCCATCTGTCATAGGCTCCACACCCCATCATTATTGTCACACTCAAGGCTATGGCTTTTTTTTTTTCTTCTTCTAATGCCCTAAGCTACGCATGCGGCACTTGAGGTTCTCCTCAAATCAGCCTCTCAATCTCACCTCACAACCCTCTTAGATAATTGCGCACATTTCACACATGAAACACCAGCGAATTACGAAAAAATTTCTCAACCTTTATTGATCCAATACAACAAAGAATACAAGCTTATAGTAAGTTAGGCACACCCTTTCCAAGTCTATCCAAACTTAGTTCCTAAGTGCTGCTTAGGCATGGGAGCTGGGCCATGTCTGGCATAGCACGGTCGAGGCCATCGTGCCAGAAAAATTACCGTACAATGCCTGGCACGGTCCATTAAAAAAAAAAAAAATCAAATTTGGCACGGCCCGTGACTCATCAAGAAATGGGTCACGGGCCGTGCCATGGCACGGCTGGTGCTTAGGCACCAGCCAGCTGATCCAAGCCATGATCCCGATCGGCGATGATGGATCCAACGATTGCGATCGATCCAATCGAAGACGATCCGACGGTTGCGATCAATCCATGCCATGATCCCGATCGGCGATGATCGATCCGACGGTTGCAATCCATCCTATCGGTGATGATCCGACGGTTGTGATCAATCCAAGCCATGATCCTGATCGGCGATGATCGATCGGACTGTTGCGATCAATCCGATCGGAGACGATCTGACGGTTGCGATCGATCCAAGCCATGATCCCGATCGGGGATGATCGATCCGACAGTTGCGATCCATCCGATCGGCGATGATCCAACGGTTGCGATCGATCCAAGCCATGATCCCAATCGACGATGATCGATAGATCATTGCAATCAATCTGATCGAAGATGATCCAACGGTTGCGATCAATCCAAGCCATGATCCCGATCGGGGATGATCGATCCGATGGTTGCGATCTATCCCATCGGCGATGATCCGATGGTTGCGATCGATCCAAGCTATGATCCCGATCGGCGATGATCGATCAGAGATGATCCAATGGTTACGATCGATCCAAGCCATGAACTCAATCGGCGATGATCGATTCGATGGTTGCGATCGATCCGATCGGAGATGATCCGATGGTTGCAATCGATCCAAGCCATGATCCTGATCGGCAATGTTCGATCCAATGGTTGTGATCCATCCGATCGAAGATGATCCGATAGTTGCGATCGATCCAAGCCATGATCCCGATCAGCGATTATCGATCCGACCATTGCGATCAATCCGATCGAAGACGATCCGATGGCTGCGATCGATCCAAGCCATGATCCCGATTGATGATGATCGATCCGACGGTTGCGATCGATCTAAGCCATGATCTCGATTGGTGATGATCGATCGGACCATTGTGATCGATCCGATCGGAGATGATCCGACGGTTGCGATCGATCCAAGCCATGATCACGATCGGGGAGGATCGATCCGACGGTTGCGATCTATCCCATCGACGATGATCCGATGGTTACGATCGATCCAAGCTATGATCCCGATCGGCGATGATCGATTGGACCGTTGCGATCAATCCGATCGGAGATGATCTGACGGTTGCGATCGATCCAAGCCATGATCCCGATCAGCGATGATCAATCCGACGATTGCGATCGATCCAAGCCATGATCCTGATTGGTGATGATCGATCGGACCATTGTGATCGATTCGATCGGAGATGATCCGACGATTGCGATCGATCCATGCCATGATCCTGATCGGGGATGATCGATCCTACGGTTGCGATCTATCCCATCGGCAATGATTCGATGGTTGCGATCGATCCAAGCTATGATCCTATTCAGCGATGATCGATCAGACCATTGCGATCAATCCGATCGGAGACGATCCAACGGTTGCGATCGATCCAAGTCATGATCCTGATCGGCGATGATCGATCCGATGGTTGTGATCCATCCGATCGGAGATGATCCGACGGTTGCGATCGATCCAAGCCATGATCTCGATTGGCGATGATCGATCCGACGGTTGTGATCGATTCGATCAGAGATGATTTGACGGTTGCGATCGATCCATGCCATGATCACGATCGGCGATGATCGATCTGACGGTTGCGATCCATCCGATCAGAGATGATCCGACGGTTGCGATCGATCCAAGCCATGATCCCGATCGGCGATGATCGATCCGACTATTGCGATCCATCTGATCGGAGATGATCCGATGGTTGCAATCGATCTAAGCCATGATCCCGATCGATGATTATCGATCCGACCGTTGCGATCAATCCGATCGGAGACAATCCGACGATTATGATCGATCCAAGCTATGATCCCGATCGGCGATGATCGATCCGATGGTTGTGATCCATCCGATTGAAGACGATCCGACGGTTGCGATCAATCTAAGCCATGATCCCGATCGGCGATGATCAATCCAACAGTTACGATCCATCTGATCAGAGATGATCCGATGGTTGCGATCGATCCAAGCCATGATCTTGATCGACATGATCGATGGACCATTGCGATCAATCAATTGGAGACGATCCGATGGTTGTGATCGATCCAAGCTATGATCCTAATCGAAGATGATCAATCCGACGATTGCGATCTATCCCATCGGCGATGATCCGACGATTGCGATCGATCCAAGTTATGATCCCGATCGGCGATGATCGATCGAACCATTGTGATCAATCCGATCGGAGACGATCCGACGGTTGTGATCGATCCAAGCCATGATCTCGATCGGCGATGATCGATCCGACGGTTACGATCCATCCAATTGGCGATGATCCGACGGTTGCGATCTTTCTATTTTTTCTCCTTACTTATTGTATTATGTTCTGGAGGTTAGGCCTAGCCCCCCTCCCTTCTGTACCATTTTGATTTTAAATTAATAAACTGATAGGGGTCTATGCTAAACCCCTAACCATTAAGGTGACTTTATATTAATAAAATTTCTTTATTCCTAATAATTTTTTAATTTATCAAAAAAATATTTATTTATAAATTTTTTTATTTGAGCCGTGCACGGGCCAGGCCCCAGGTGGGCCGTGCTTGGCACGGCCAGGCACACCTGGGCCATGCCGGTCCAGGTGGGCTATGTCGGCACGGCACGGCGGGCTGGCCGGCCCAGGCCCATCATGGGTCGTGCTGTGCTGGGCCAATAGGAAAAAAAATTTTGAGCCCGGCACGACCCATCTGGGCCTAGGCCGTGCCATGCCATGGGTGGCACGGCCCAGTGCCTACCTCTAGTTTTGCTCACTCTTTCTCAATCCATGTGCCATGGCATGACTTACATATAGCTCAGCCCCTTGACCCATGTCCCCACATCCTCATGGCTTGCACCCACATGGAGTGGTTGGTAACCACCTGAGCGTAATCACCCAGTGGTTGCTGGCTGGCGCGCACGCACGCGCTGCATGCATGCCCACGTCCCTCCCATGGCCTGCCCTTGTGCGCCACCTAGCCACCCATGTCGCTGTGTGTGATGGGTGGTTACTGCAATCGCCTAGCTCGATCCAACTCCATCCGGCCCACCAACCTCGCCTAACCGTGCGCTTGTCATACATGCACCTTGTGCGTGCCCAGGCACATGTCATCCACATCGCCAAAATGCCCACCAACCTCGCCGAGTTGGGCTCTGGACGTGCGCACCTCCTCCATGCCACCTGGCCCATGTCGCTTGCTGGCCAGGTGGTTATGGCAATCGCCTGGTCGTGCGCCTGATGTGCACTAGGCGCACGTCTCACATGTGCTGGGCAATTCTAGCAACCGCCCAACAACTGCCCACGCCTTAGGCAGTTTGGGCAACCATCCAAGTCACGACTGTGAGGTTGTAATCGCCGTCCATGCTGGCAACCCACGTTCGCCATGCGTGTCCATGCATCCGTGCTTTCTACGCGTGCCTTCCATGCAGGCAACCTCACCAACTGCTGCACCTGTGCCACACTATTCGATCACCCATTCATGGCCGCTTTGCTAGCCCCGCGCAACCTCACGCTATGCACGGTCTGGCTCGGCCAGGCCCACCCAGCCTTGCCATCCCCGCACGCTGCCTGCTCCCACCGCATCATACCATACAGGGGTCGCCCATCCCTACGTGAGGTTCCTGTCCCAAGGAACCTTGCCTTGGCCATATCTGTGCATGCGCCATGGCCCTTGGCATGTAAAAGTTTTTCAAGAAGAAAACTAAAATTTATTCATTTGATTCTGTTTTACAAATGTTTAGCATACATGATTAAATAGGACTAGGGTAACAACAAACCCTTAACTTACTCCCTAATTTTCAACAAAAGAATCCAGATTCTATGAACCCAGATTTTATTCAATCCCTCGTTTTAGCTAAAGAATTCAGATCTTATTGACCCATATTTTATTGAGAAAAAAAATAAATCTTACTAAAAAAACTAGAAATCAGGAAAAAAATAAATCAGGAAACAAAACTCCTAACTTTCAGACACTTCCCCTCAAGTTAGTGAGTAGATATCAATCAACCCCAACTTACACAAATATCAAAGTTAGGTTTAAACAACCCCTTAATAAGAATGTCAGTTGTCTGTTGTGAAGTTGGAACAAACGATATGCAATGATTCCTTTCTCGAGCTTCTCTTTTATGAAATGTCTATCTATTTCAATGTGTTTGGTCCTATCATATTGAATAGGATTGTAAGCTATGCTAATTGTAGCTTTGTTATCGCAATATAACTTCATCGGTCCACTTATTGGCATTCATAACTCTGTTAAAATATGTTGCAACCATAATAACTCGCACACTCCATTAGCCATAGCCCTAAACTCTGCCTCTACATTGCTTCTAGCTATAACACTTTGTTTTTTACTTTTCCAAGTGACAAGATATTTCTATACATAGGTACAATACCCAAATGTTGACCTGCGATATGTTTCGGATCATGTCCAATCTGCGTCTGCATAAGCTTTAATACTTCTTTGTTCATTCTTGTTGAAGAACAAACCTCTTCCTGGTGAAGATTTTAAGTACCTAGAATTCGGTAAATAGGTTCTAGGTGTTGCTTATTTGGCGAGTGCATAAACCGACTGACCAGGCTAACTGCAAAAGCAATATCAAGTCTAGTATGAAACAAGTATATCAACTTTCCAACTAAGCATTGATATTGAAATTGGTTAACTTCCTCTTCCTCCTTGCTTTTACCAAACTTTATATTTGGATCAATTAGGGTATCTACAGGCCTACATCCACTCATCCCAGTCTCATTTAATAAGTCCAAGATATACTTTTGTTGCGATACACATATTTCCTTCTTCGATCGAGCAACCTCTATCACTAAGAAATACTTGAGGACTCCTAGATCTTTGATCTCAAATTCTTTGGCCAAGTTTTTCTTTAACCGACCAATCTCAGCACAATCATTCCTGTTAACAATATCATCAATATATACTATCAAAATAGTCACTTTCCTATTATCTGAGTGCTTTATAAATATTATATAATCGGTTTAAGCTAGGATATATCCATGTTATTTTATTGATTGGGCAAATCTTTCTAGCCAGGCCCTCGGAGACCGTTTAAGGCCATACAAAGACTTCTTTAGTTTGCAAACCTTTGAGTTGAATTTTTCTTCAAACCCTGGTGGGACATCCATAAACATTTCTTCTTCCAAGTTTCCATTAAGAAAAGCATTCTTCATGTCTAGTTATTGAAGTTGCCAATTAAGATTTGCAGCAATCGATAACAGAACTCTAATGGTGTCCATCTTAGCCACTGGAGCAAAGGTCTCGATATAATCAATGCCATAAGTTTGAGTGAATCCCTTGGCAACCAAGTAAGCTTTATACCTTTCAAGGGTTCCATCAACATTGTATTTTACCGTAAATATCCACTTACATCCAATTCTTGTCTTCCCCCTTGGCAAGTCCACTAATTCCCATGTCTGATTCTTCTCTAGAGCATCAATCTCTTCAAAGACAACTTCCTTCCATTTTGGGATTTGTAAAACAACTAACATCTTTTGGAATCTTCATAAGAGAAAGTTATAAGGTAAAACAAAAAAATGATGGCGAGAGTTTGTTATAAGAAACAAAGTTGGACATAGGATATTTTGTACAGGTCCTGGCACCTTTTTGAAAAGTAATTGGAATATCTAAATCACTAGAGGAGTTTGACAGAGGACTACTTGGTAAATTTGGATTAGTTTCTGATTCAGCTTCATGGCTTTGCAAGAAATCTTTGGCCTCCAGTTCCTTTTCTGGGTGCTTCCTTATGTAAACTTATCCATAATTTTTTTCTAAGTCTACATTTCCTCTCTTTTTTCATTATTAGAATTTTGTGATGATGGTTCGGTTAGGATTTTCTTCTTTGGAAAGTTTTGATTTTCATATCCTAAATATCTATCATTTATTTCAGGAGATCCTTTGTTTAGATTTTTTTTTTGCACATAAATTTAGTGTGCCTTAGAAAAAATTACTATCATATACCAAAATATGACCAGAATTTGAACTAATATCCAAAATTTTTAAACTATTATTATCCAAATATGCATTCGAATCTTCATCCATCTTCTTTCCTTAAAGATGAGAACAAAAAAAGGATTTATTTTTAAAAAAGAGGCATTCATAGTGACAAAATAATTTTTAAAAATGGGATCATAACACCGATATCCTTTCTGTGTTGGTGCATATCCTAGAAAAACATATTTTGTGGCTCGTGGATCCAATTTTCCTTGGGTTTTTTCATTGTTATGCATAAACATCACACATCCAAATATCTTGATGGGTAAATTTGATGTAAGCCAAGAAGTAAGATATTGCTTATTAATAATTTGTAACGGAGTTTGGAAGTTCAAGATTTTTGAGGGCATTCGATTAATAAGATAGGTCACTGTAAGGATTGCATCCCTCCAAAAAGTATTTTGACATATTTTTTGAAAATAATAAAGCACGTTCTACTTTAAGAAGATAATTATTTTTTCTTTCAGCAATCTCATTCTGTTAGGGAGTATCATTATAAGAACTGTGATGAATAATCCCTTTTTCAAGAAAAAAATGCCACAAAATTTTATTGAAATATTATTTGCCATTATCACTTTGAATCATTTTAATATTTGTTTGAAATTGGGTTTGAATCATATTATAAAAATTCTTAAATATTCCTTATACTTCTGATTTTTCTTTCATCAAATATACCTAACTTACCCTACTATAATCATCAATGAATATAACAAACCATTTTTTTCTAAAAGTGTGGGAGTCCCTGATAGCCCCCACATGTCACTATGTATAAGAGAGAAAGGTTCAGTTGGTTTATATGGACGAGAATGATAGGTAGAACGATGTATTTTAGCTAAGGCACATATTTCACATTGAAATAATGTAGGATTTTTATTTTGAACAAACTTGAAAATAATCATTTTAAATATAAAAAATTTAGATGTTTTAATCTGTAATGCCATAATAAAATATCTTGATCTTGTGAGTCAAATGTAGACTTACAACAACCTTTCTGAACATTTTACTTAGTGTTGATCCAGCTTTAAGGAAATAAAGGCCTTCATATTCCCTAGCATTGCCCATCGTCTTCCCCGTTACTATTTTCTGAAATTCACAGAATGATGGATAAAAATTAGCTCTACATTCTTGATCATTGATTAATTTACTTATGGACAACATATTACAAGATAAATTAGGAATATAAAGAACATTATGGAGACTTAAGAAAGGTGAATTTTTTATCGAACCAACTCCTACTATTGCCAAAAAAGATCTATCGACAATTCTTATTTTTTATTTCTTGCACATGGACTATAGGATGAGAATAATTGAGAATAACTTGTCATGTGATCGGTTGCACCGGAATCAATTATTCAATGTTTTGAGAATCTATTTTGATATTATAAAAGAAAATATTCAAAGGACTATCTTGGTGGGCTAAAGAACTGGAAGGATTTATTAAGAATTTGGAGATTTTAAAAGTTTATATAGGTTCTCTAGCTGATTCTTCGTGAAGGGAGATAACCCTAAGTTGACAGTTTACTCCTTTAAGTCATCGGTTATGGTTTGGAGAGCATGCCCTTCTGATTTTTTCATCCAAATTTTTATTTTTTTGTGTAATTTCTAGCACATTTCTCTTCTATGCCATGATTTTTATAGTGATCCCACCATGGTTTCTCTTGCCTTTTTTTCTCCTTTTCAATGCTCTGTGTCACCAAGGCAAAATTTTCAGGTTCAGCGTTTGCAGCGGATGTTGAGCCCCTTGACATAATGTTCTTCCTTGCTTCTTGTCTCACTTCAGAGAAGATCTTTTGCTATGAAGAGTCGATGCCATCTATTTAAAAACCAGAAAAATAGATTTTCTAGAGAGAACCAAACTAGAACCATGGCTCTAATACCATACAATTTTTTTAGGAAGAAAACTAAAATTTATTCATTCGGTTCTGTTTCATAAATGTTTAGCATATATGATTAAATAGGACTAGGGCAGCAACAAACCTTTAACTGACTCCCTAATTTTTAGCAAAAGAATCTAGATCCTATTGACCTAGATTTTATTCAATCCCTCATTTTCAGCTAAAGAATCTAGATCCTATTGACCGAAATTTTATTGAGAAAAAAAATAGATCTCATTAAAAAAGTAAACTAGAAATCAAGAAAAAAATAAATCAAAAAATAAATCTCCTAACTTTTTGATAGCATTCCATCCCTCACGCTAGCCCCTAGCGGTCTTGGTGCACCGCTCAACCTCGTAACGCCCAGCTCCTAGCATCCCTCCGACCCTTGGCCGTCCCATGGCCAAGTCCTTGGGCTATGGCCCAAGTCTGGCGAGCCTCACTCTTGGCTCGCCACATCAACTGCCACCCTGTGTAGTGTGCTGTGCCCTAGCCCTGGCCTAGGCGCTTGGTTGGGGCGTGACAATCCTCTTCCACTTGAAGACACAGACATCCTCGTCACGTTGCTCTTCAGGTAGGCCTGGATCACCTGCTCATGTCACCACAAATTTTTGGCTCTTTCCCAACCTGCATCGAAAAGGTCCTCTCCTTTCCATTGGATCAAAAACTTTGTTCTCCTCTCATGCTTGCTAGATCCCACCTCCTGATGAGCTAAGACCTGTTCAATCTCCCAGCGATGACCTCTTCTATCGCTGGCATGACTCGCTACTGCTATTCTCTCCCCTCTGCAGCATTTTCATAGAATGGCTTCATGAAACTTACATGAAATGTAGGATGTATCCTGAGATGCTCTGGCAAGTCCAACCAGTATGCCATTGGTCCAACCTTCTTCACGATCACATAGGGCCCGCTATACTTTGGCAATAGCCCTTGATGCATGTGTCGATCCATGTGTCGGTCCATGATTCTCTTCAACACTTGTGGAGGAAACTTTAGCATGACTTTGTCACTGACCTAAAATTCCAAAGGCCGTCGATGCTTGTCTGCTTGCGCCTTCACCTGCCAAGCCATGCGCACCAAGCTATCGTGCACCTTGGTGATGAGCTCAGATTTGTCTATGGAGAAGAGGTAGGCTGCTAGGCACGGCCTCTGGTCATGCTACCATGCCACATGGGTTGGTGTTGGCCCAGATGGCAACCCAAGAGGGGGGGAGGGGGTGAATTGGGTTCTTAAAAATTTAATCTTTTAAAAACTATATGCTTTGGAATAAATGAGATTAAGTGCAGGATAAATATTAAGCACAAATAAAGAGATAGAGTGAGAGAGTCAAAACACGGCAAACACAAGGATTTATAGTGGTTCTATTGGCCCAGATGGCAACCCAAGAGGGGGGTGAATTGGGTTTAAAAAAATTAATCTTTTTAAAACTATTGACTTTGAAATGATTAAGTGCAAAATAGATTTCAATCACAAATGAAGAGATATAGAGAGAGACAATTAAGGCGCGGCAAACACAATGATTTTATAGTGGTTCGGTGTATCCAACACCTATGTCTACTCCCAAGTTCACTTGGGTCACACTATAATCAACTAGATTACAGCCGAGTTGTTTTACAAGATCACAACTCAAAACTTGTTATTTTTCGGGTGCACAATGAACCCAGCTGGTTTTTCTCGGGCTCACCAGCACAAAACCCAAACTCAAGCTAATCTAGCTTGCCCCGAGGTATACTACCTCCACTAATTCAATCCCCCTGATTGAACTAGTAAAAACAAGAAAGAATAATGTTTATATTGACAAACAGCTCCTCAAATTAGCAAATATTCAAAGTAAATAAACAAGTTTTAGAAAAGTTTGTTTGAAGTAGGTTGGATTTGAGCTTTTCTTCTTTTCCTCTTCTCTTTGGAGATGTTGAATCAGGCCTCAGCTTTGATTCTTCACAGATGTTGCAGATGAGAAGTTGGAAAATCACACCAAAACAGAGCTTTTGAAAAACCTCCAATTTTTTGAGTTGAATGCCTTGGACTTCTCTTTGAGCTTTTTGGAGTGGAAGGATTTGAACTTGGATACTTTTCTCTTTGATTTCAGGCTCAAGACTTCTCAGATTTTTGATTTGCATTAGCTCCGATTTTTTCCGTTATATTTTCAAACGAGCTTTCTCCCCCTTTTATAGATTTCCTTTAATCCATTTTTGGTAAGAAAACTAGCCGTTGGAATGTACCTGGAAAGTTTTTCCAAACAAAATATGTATGTTAAAAGTTAGGTGAAAGGAAATATTACCGTTTGAGCTGATCTGGCATTTTAAAAATCCGTTTCTGATAGGTTGGAGTCGGCTCCAACTTTTCAGGTGTCGGCTCCAAGTCGTGTATCCAAAAATAGAAATTTATGAGTTCGTCGAGGAGTCGGCTCCGAAAAAGTTAAGTGTCGGCTTGCTATGGTCAGGTGTCGGCTCCAAAAGACTGTAAGTGTCGGCTCCAAGGTAGTCAAAAATCACACGTTCTGTCCCCGTGTCGGAGTCGGCTCCAAACACTGTAAGTGTCAACTTCAAAACTCTAGGTGTCGGCTCTGAAACTCTGGGTGTCGGCTCCAGACCGTATCAAAAAATCAGAAAGATATTTGATTGGCCATGGGGTCGGCTCCAGACTTTCTAGGTGTCGACTCCAGGTTCTGAATTTTGAAACTTACCTTTGGCACTTGATTCAAAATACGTTTCTAAATGCCTTTTGATTAAACAAATATTTTTAAGCCCTGAAACACTTGTTAAATTCATCAGTAACACAATAAATATACTCAATTCCTTTATTAATCATCAAAATCAATAATTGGGTCAACAATCTTCCCCTTTTTGATGATTATAAAAATATTGAGTATATGCATAGGATTCTTAAATCAAAATTTTCAAATATATGATCCTCACAGGTAAGCTCCCCCTGAATAAGATAACTCCCCCTATGAAGTTCAATTTAACAATTGTTCTTCCTTTTGTTTGATACTTAAAATTTAGTTATATTAATTTTCACTTAAGCTTATTAAATTAGTGCATATCCAAAATAGCTTGATATCAATCAAATACCAATCAATGCTTAACTAATAATCAATACATATATGACATAACTTTCTTCCCTTTTTTGTAATCAACAAAAAGACTAAGAGAAGTTAAGTAAAATGTTAAAATTGATAGCTCAAAAGATAATTTCATTGCATTAAGAAGTCAAGTGTTAAAAAATGAAACTGAACTTTGTCAATTATCAAACTATACATCAAACAACACTTTTATATTAAGATTTCAAAATGAAACAACAAACAACTGTTACATCAAGATTTCAAAATGAAACATCAAACACAACTTTTACTTCATTACATGAAAATCATAGATTGGATCTAATAATTCTTTGCAAATGATCTAAAATCTTTCCCATTCCATCACTTTGAGTTGCTACAAATTCTTTCAATCTTCTATCAACAAAAGAGCAAGCAGTCATGATTTTATCTTGAAGCTCGGCATTGCATCTTGAGTAAGTTTCAGAATCTCCACAGATATCCTTAAGTTCTTCAAATATGTTCTTTAGATCAGTTGTTAAGGATTCCGCAGATGAACCAAGAGTGGACTCGATTTTACTGATGCGATCATCCAATGAGTAGAGAGTCTCTCTTAAGTTCATAAAATGATTATCAAACTCAGTCTTCAATTCATCTTTCTGAGTAGCAAGTAAACCTTTAAGTTGCTCCAATTGAAAGTCTGAAAATCCGACTGATGAAGTAGATGGCTGATCAGAAACATGAGCAGAGGCAGGAGCAGGGACAGGAATAGGAACCGAACTGCTAGGCTATGGAGAGGGAACCCTCACAGATGGGCCAGTCACAAAAGGTGCAGAAGGTCTAAGCTCAGGGGCTCTCTCATTCAAATTGCCTTTCCTTTCCCAATGCCCATTGACCTTTACAAATCCCATCCGATGCAAGGTAGCCAAACTATAGTAATCGGTATGCCTGAGGTTCTTGGAAGGTTCATTATCCAAAATTACAACTCCTTGGCTCCTGAAAACCATAGTTAGAACCATGCCATAGGGTAGGGACGATCTCCTTTTTCCTCCAGCTTCGGCCATATAAAAAATCATCATTGCAGCTAGGTTTATAGGTTGACCAGTCAATACACTATCCATCACAACTATGTCTCGCTCGGAGAT
Source organism: Calamus simplicifolius (assembly GCA_900491605.1). Lineage (NCBI taxonomy): Eukaryota > Viridiplantae > Streptophyta > Magnoliopsida > Arecales > Arecaceae > Calamus > Calamus simplicifolius. The sequence goes on along the minus strand of UESW01004624.1, from coordinate 234,570 downwards.
ATACTCAAATCGACCGATTTTAGGAAATAAAATTCTTCTGCAAATATTGTGAAGCAATCTCAATTCCAAGGGCAATTGGTTAGCCCTAACCTCTTCAAATTCTGTAACCTCTCTCCCTAACATCCTTGACAAGGCGCTGACCTCTCACTGTGTACATCGGCTGCTAATCCAGTGATGGGAATGCTCAAAAGGTTTCCTAGTTTTTAAAATGTGAAATGGATTCTTTTGCCTCTAACAGAACTCACGATTCCACCATCACCTCTCAATATATTAAAGTAGAACTCTTTGACAAGGGCAGGATAGGTGGGAACATCTAATGAGCACAACTTATCCCAGCCTAACTCTTTAATTTGATTCCCAATAGAAAAGCCCTCGGATTCAAAAAATTCAAAATCGACTTTCCTACCCATTGTTATCACTCTCCCAGCTAATGTGTCTACCTGAGGGGAAGAAGGATTAGGATTGTCCGATTGGGTTAAAGATTCTTCGCTCGGAGATGGCTCGTGGATGGGTTGCCTCGCCGATCGTTTCCCAGTCATCACGGGCGCTCCAATCACTGATCCTCTCCTCTTAGGTGCCATCAAGATTCTTGGGAAGGTTCGAAATGAGTGGAATTTGAGTTGGGAAGGTTTTGAGAGAGTTTGGGAAAAGTGTGGCAGTGGATTGAAAAAGAACGGAATGACGAAGTGTCGACTCTGCTCTAATAAAATCAATTTGGGACCCCAGGTGTCGACTCCCGCAAAGTCGGGTGTCGACTCCACATCGCTAATACAGTCAGCGCTCGAACTAGAGTCGGCTCCACTTATACGGGTGTCGGCTCCAAGGTCAGGGACCGAGAGCGACATAGATAAGGTGTCGACTCCTCAAACTGAGGTGTCGACTCCACTGACAGTTTCAGAGAAAAATAACTGAGATTCAAACATCTGAAACTTGTCAAAATATGTTCAATAAAATTTTGAAAAAATCTTTGGAATAAGAGGAACAAATTACTCATATGACTAGATAATTTGTCCTTAAAATTATGAAAGGAATATTAAGAAATTAATAGAAATTTAGATAGTCATTCCTTAGAGTTTCAAAATCATTCCAAAGGGTCACAAATCCTAATTCACCTCTAAGATAGCAAAACCTCTCTTCACTCAAGGGTTTTGTAAATATATCAGCTAATTATTCTTTAGTATTAACATAATCAAGACAAATTTCATTATTAGCTACATGTTCTCTTATAAAGTGATATCTAATTTCAATGTGTTTTGTTCTTGAATGTTGAATTGGATTTTTAGTTAAATTAATTGCACTTGTGTTATCACATCTAATAGGAGTTTTATCAAGTGCTATGCCATAATCTTCAAGTTGTCTCTTAATCCAAAGGATTTGAGCACAGCAACTTCCAGCTATAACATATTCTGCTTCAGCAGTAGATAATGCAACCGAATTTTGCTTTTTGCTAAACCAAGAGATTAAGTTACATCCTAAAAATTGACATGCACCACTTATACTTTTTCTATCTAGTTTACATCCAGCATAGTCAGAATCAGAATATGCACTCAAGTTTAGTATTGAGTCTCTAGAATACCATAAACCTACATTTTTAGTTCCACTTAAATATCTTAAGATTCTGTTTACAGCAATTAAGTGAGATTCTTTAGGTTCTGATTGAAATCTAGCACATAGACAAATAGCAAACATGATATCTGATCTACTAGTTGTTAAGTAAAGAAGAGATCCGATCATACCTCTATAATATTTTTGATCTACTTTCTTACCATCTTCATCTTTGTTCAATTTGCATGAAGGACTCATAGGTGTTCCAAGGGGTTTAATTGACTCCATTCCAAACTTCTTGAGAAGTTCTTTTGTGTATTTTGCTTGATTGATGAAAATTCCCTCTTTGCTTTGCTTGATTTGAAGTCCTAGGAAGAAATTGAGTTCTCCCATCATGCTCATTTCGAATTCACCCTGCATTAACTTAGCAAATTCTTGACACAAAAGATTGTTAGTAGCACCGAATACAATATCATCAACATATATTTGTACTACTAATAAATCCATATCTTTTCTTTTCAAAAATAGAGTTTTATCAACATTTTCTTTTATAAAATCATTTTCAATTAGAAATTTACTTAATCTTTCATACCAAGCTCTAGGTGCTTGTTTTAAACCATATAGTGCTTTGTGCAATTTAAAAACATGATTTGAAAATTCATGATCTTCAAAACCAGGTGGTTGTTCAACAAAAACTTCCTTATTTATAAATCCATTTAAAAATGCACTTTTAACATCCATTTGAAATAAATTGATATGCATATGACATGCAAATGCGAGTAATAATCTAATTGCTTCTAATCTAGCTACAGGTGCAAAAGTTTCATCAAAATCAATTCCTTCTTCTTGATTATATCCTTTTGCGACTAATCTAGCTTTGTTTCTAATTACTATGCCATTTTCATCTAATTTATTTCTAAATACCCATTTTGATCTTATAACAAAATGATCTTTAGGTCTATCTACTAGTGTCCAGACATTATTTCTAGTAAATTAATTTAATTCTTCTTGCATAGCTAACATCCAATAATTATCTTTTTCAGCCTCTTCAATAGTTTTAGGTTCAATTTGAGATACAAATGCAAGATGATTATTGATGTTTCTCATTGATGATCTAGTTCTTACTCCTTGAGATGGATCACCTATAATTAATTCTTTTGGATAACCATAGGCATATCTCCAATCTTTAGGAAGATCTACATCATTATGATTTGCATCAACAACATCAACACTAGGAGAATAATCATATTTAGCTTATTGTTCATGATTTGAAGATATATTTATATTCAATTTTTCAATGTCTCTTTCTAATATGTTTGTATCTTCCTCATCATCAATTTTTCTTGAACTTGATGCTAAAGATTCATTAAAAAATACATGAATAGATTCTTCTACAATTAAGTGTCTCTTGTTAAACACTCTATAGGCTTTACTAGATGTTGAATATCCTAAGAAAATGCCTTCATCAGATTTTGCATCAAATTTTCCTAGATTATCTTTACCATTATTATGAATGAAACATTTGCAACCAAATGCATGAAAGTAACTTATGTTTGGTTTTCTATTTTTCCATAGTTCATAAGGAGTTTTCTTAATGATTGGCCTAATTAAAGCTCTATTAAGAATGTAACATGCCGTGTTTATAGCTTCCGCCCAAAAGTATTTTGGTAGGTTGCTTTCGCATAGCATGGTACGGGCCATGTCTTCTAAAGTTCTATTTTTTCTTTTTACAACTCCATTTTGTTGTGGTGTTCTAGGTGCTAAAAAATTATGATGAATGCCATTTTCAATGCAAAAGTTTTCAAATAAATGATTTTCAAATTTAGTGCCATGATCACTTCTAAGAGACAATATGGTGTTATTTTTCTTATTTGTGACCTTCTTAAAGAATTTCAAAAATAATGGAAATGTCTCATCTTTATAAGCTAAAAACAATACCCAAGTGTATCTAGAATAATCATCTATAATCGCAAGACCATATTTCTTTCCTCCTAGACTAGTGGTTCTAGTAGTCCAAAAAGATTCATGTGAAGTAGTTCAAGTGGCCTAAAATGTGGAAACAATATTTTTAGTTTTGAAAGAGTTTCTAGTTTGTTTTCCAAATTGACATGCATCGCAAATTTTGCCATTTTCAAAATCTAGTTGTGGAAGACCTTTTACTAAATCCATTTTAATTAATTTTGAAATTAGGTGTGTGCTTGCATGACCTAATCTACGATGCCATAACCAACCAATCTCATTCATATTAGCATTATTAGCAACTAAGCAATGATTACTAGTAGACAAATTGTCTAAATCAATCAAGTATACATTACCATTTCTATTTCCTGTAAAAAAATGCTATCATTAATGGGATTAGAAACAGTGCAGACAGATGCTTCAAATGATACTTTAAAACCTTTATCACATAATTGACTAATACTAATTAAATTATATTTTAAACCATTGACATATAAGATATTTTCAATACATGTGGAGGGAGTTATTTGAATATTACCAAACCCCATGATTTGGCCTTTGCCATTGTCACCAAACGTAACAACTCCTCCTCTTTTGCTTTCAAGGGTGATGAATTGATTCTAGTCACCCGTCATGTGTCTTGAGCAGCCACTATCGGGATCAGGGCTTGGATCGATCGCAACCGTCGGATCGTCGCCGATCGTATCGATCGCAACGGTCTGAGATGATCCTCGCTGATCGGAATCACGTCTTGGATCGATCGCAACTGTCGGATCATCACCGATCGGATCGATCGCAACGGTCCGAGATCGATCTTCGCCGATCGGGATCACGGCTTGGATCGTTCGCAACCGTCGGATCGTCGCCGATCGGATGGATCGCAACGATCTGAAATTGATCATCGCCGATCGGGATCACGTCTTGGATCGATCGCAATCGTCGGACGTCGCCGATCGAATGGATCGCAACGGTCCAAGATCGATTGTCGCCGATCGGGATCAAGGCTTGGATTGATCACAACCATCGGGATCATGTCTTGGAATGATCGCAACCGTCGGGATCACATCTTGGAACGATCGCAATCGTCAGATCGTCGCCGATCGGATCGATCGCAACAGTCCGAGATTGATCGTCGCCGATCGGGATCACGGCTTGGATCGTTCAACCATCGGATTGTCCCGATCGGATGGATCACAATGGTTCGAGATCGATCCTCGCCGATCGAGATCACGTCTTGGGTCGATTGCAACCATCGGATCGTCGCTGATCGGATCGATCGCAACAGTCCGAGATCGATCGTCGCCGATCGAGATCACAGCTTGGATCGTTCGTAACCGTCAGATCATCCCTGATCGGATGGACTGCAACGGTCCAAGATCGATCATCGCCGATCGGGATCATATCTTGGATCGATCTAACCGTCGGATCGTCGCCGATCGGATGGATCACAATGGTCTGAGATTGATCGTCACCGATCGGGATCAGGGCTTGGATCGATCACAACTATCGGATCTTCGCCGATCGGATCGATCGCAAGTTTGAGAACGATCCTCGCCGATCAAGATCATGGCTTGGATCGTTCGCAACCGTCGGATCGTCACCGATCGGATGGATCGCAACGGTCCGAGTTCGATCATCACCGATCAGGATCATGTCTTGGATCGATCGCAACCATCGGATCATCACCGATCGGATGGATCGCAATGGTCCGAGATCGATCGTCGCCGATCGGGATCACGTCTTGGATCGATCGTAACTGTTGGATCATCGCCGATCGGATCGATCGCAACGGTCCGAGATCGATCGTCACCGATCGGGATCACAACTTGGATCGATCGCAACCGTTGGATCGTCACCGATCGGATCGATCGCAATGGTCTGAGATCACGTCTTGGATGATCGCAACCATCGGATCGTCGCCAATCGGATCGATCGCAACGGTCCGAGATCGATCGTCGCCGATTGGGATCACGGCTTGGATCGAACGCAACCATCAGATCATCGCCGATCGGATCGATCGCAACGGTCCAAGATCGATCAACGCCGATCGGGAAGGGCTTGGATCGATCGCAACCATCGGATCATCGCCGATCGGATCGATCGCAACAGTTCGAGATCGATCGTTGCCGATCGGGATCACGGCTTGGATCGATCGCAACCGTCGGATCATCGCCGATCGGATCGATCGCAATGGTCCGAGATCGATCGACGCCGATCGGGATCAGGGCTTGGATCGATCGCAACCGTCAGATCGTCGTCGATCGAATCGATCGCAACAGTCCGAGATCGATCCTCACCGATCGGGATCACGGCTTGGATCGATCCTAGTTTTTTAAAAAATTAATTATGTTAAATAGCGATGCATTAGCGACTGAATAAACCAAAAAATTTTATAAAAATTAATTTATAACGTTGAAACGCAATAATTGCGTCGCAACTTTTTTCTTAAAAAAATAAATTTTATAAAAAAATTAAAAATAAAACATTGCGACGTAACTTTTTGAGTCGCAATTATTTTTAGAGAATTTAATTTTTATAAAATTTAATTATTAAATTAAAATATTACGACGCAGTTAAATGCATCACAAATTAATTTTTAACGCAGTTAAATAGCGACGCATTAGCGACGCAATAAACCAAAAAATTAAAAAAATTAATTTTTAACGTTGCGACGCATGTACTGCGTCACAATTTTTTTAAAATAAATTTTATAAAAACATTAAAAATAAAACATTGCGACGTAACTTCTTGAGTTGCTATTATTTTTAGAGAAATTAATTTTTATCAAATTTAATTATAAAATAAAAATATTGCGACGCATTAGCGACGCATTTTTCTAGAAAATAAAAAATATCCAGCCGGATATTGCTGCCAAAATAGTGACGCAATTATTGGTGTCGCTATTTTTCTCAATAAATAAAAAAAATATTTAGCAACGGATTAGCAATGCATAGTTGAGTCGCTAATCCTTATTATATTTTTTAAAAAAATAGCGAGGGATTAGCGATGCAACGCAAAATTGCGTCGCTAATCCCTAATATATATGCTGTCGCGCCCGACCCCCCCCCCACGGCCTCTTCTTCTTCCTCTCCCTAAACCCTAGCCGCCGTCCCCTCCTCCGGCTCCCTCCGACCCCTCCCCCGGCGCAAGCAGCCTACCGGCGACGATGCCCCCCCAGCGCTCATTACCCTCGGTGGCATCCCCAATTTCGCAAGGTAAGCCCCCTCGGCCCCTCCCCCCTCCCTGCCCTCCCATTTTCGGCCACGGCGGCCGCCGTGGCCGGCGGTGGCCTGGCCACCGTGGGGTTTTTCCCCCTCCGGCGGTAGCCTGGCCACGGTGGCCAGGCCACCATTTTTTTTAAAAAAAGAAAGTCGGGGTGGGGTTTTTTCCCCACACCTGAAGCCACGGCCACGGCGGCGGCCGTGGCCGTCGTCTCAGGCCACGATGTGGCAGTGGCCGGAGACGACGGCACACCCGCCGCCGTGGCCAGCGGTGGCCTGGCCACGGTGGCCAAGCCACCGTTAAAAAAAAAGGAAGTCGGGGTGGGTTTTTCCTCCACCCCTAAGGCCACGGCCACGGCGGCGTCCGTGGCCGACGGTGGCCAGGCCACCATTTTTTTTTAAAAAAGGAAGTCGGGGTGGGATTTTTCCCCCACCCCTGAGGCCACGGCGGCCAGGTCACCGTTATTTAAAAAAAAAGGATAGTGTTTATGAACTCAATTTTAGATGAAATATTATAACAATTTACATGTGATCTAGAATCTTATAATGCATAATTTAAAATCTGTTTATTTCTTGAAATAATGTTCATAATATATTATTATTAAAATGCTTATCATGCAATTTATTTATTTTTGATAGTTTAGATGATTAAATTTTTAATGATTTTATATTTCTTTATTACCTGTTATATTTTAGCTTAGCAAATTTTAAATATTTAGTTTTTAAATATTATCACAATCATTTTCTTAGCAAATTAGAAAAAAAAATTAGAATATTCATGTTCTTCAATTGAAAGAAATTTGATATAGCAAACCATAATTTAATATAATTCCTCAAATTCTAAACCAACCAATCAAAATAAATTCGATATCATGGACGAAAAATGATATAGCTCATTTAGAATGTTTTAAATTTAATGCAGGAATATTAAATTTAATATAGTGAACTCATAATCAAGTACTGAAAGAATTTATATTGAATGTGATTTGAGTTATTAGATTGAATTTATATTCAGTTTAGGCCAGGTTGAATCCATTTTTACTTACCTAAAGTAAATCCATATGACATACATGCTATGTCAAGTTCGTTCTTTAATTTTTTATACTATTTCTCACACCACTATAACCTTTAGACCCATTTGAGACTTTGTAAGACTTAGTCTTGCAAAGTCTCAAATTGTCCTAGTGGATAGTTTGAGATTATTTTTTGCGATATGTTTGTCTGCTATTCGTCATCGTTAGTTGAGCTGGCAATTTGTATATCCTCCTACGTTCTCCTAGTGTGGCATATAAGCCACACATTTGGGAGAATATATGGGGAATTGCTGCCGAAATTTCAACGTAATCGATGATAATTTCTAGCAGAATAACATATCGCATAAAATAATCTTGAATGAGATAGGGCCTTACCTAAGTCCTAGTGGAGTGAAAGTGGAATTCATTTAGGACACTTGCTTACTTGTGAAGTCTAATGATTGAACGGACCCCGGTCTTGGGCCTCGGTCCTGGATAGCACGTCAAGGATCGTAGCCATGGCCCGGCTTTGATTTATCGGTATAATTAAAGAGGCACAATATATGTTATTTACCTTAGATGTCTAAAAGAATTAATCTATTACTATAATGACTAATGCAAAATTATACCGTTGTCTCCTTTAATGGTTTACCAGGAATTGTATAACTTGGTCAAAAATGAGCGGGGCTCGCTTGTGGATGTATGTAAGGTTAAAAGATGGGTTGCTTAATCCAGATTTTCTGAATGAATTGGAAGAATTTATAGCATTTGCATGTAGTCAACCCAAATGGATGGATGGGCCTAGGATCAGGTGCCCCTGCAACTTATGCAAGTGTCAGAATAAAGCCTATAGATGTTGAAACTGTGAAGGTGCACTTGTGTAAAAAGGGGTTTGTTCTTGGGTACGATGTTTGGAACTATCATGGTGAAACTGAGGAAATGTTTGCAGTTGTCACTAGCCAAGAAGTGTCAAATCCCATTGATGAACCATTTGTGAATTTAAACACATACGAAGAAATGGTAATGAATGCATCGGGTAATGAATTCAACCAGAATACATTTATGGAAGAACCAAATCCAGATGCACAATAATTTTATGATATGTTGTGTTCTGCAAATCAAGAATTGTATCCTGGTTGTGAGAGTCATTCCCAATTGTCTATGGCTGCTCGGTTGTTGAATATTAAGGCGGAACATCGATTATCTGAAAAGGCATTCAATGTTGTAGCTGGGTTAATGAAGGAAGTTTTGCCAAATCATAATGTTGTAGTAGATAGTTTCTACTCAACGAAGAAGTTATTGCGTGGCCTTGGGCTCCCAGTTAATAAGATCGATTGTTGCTTGAACAATTGTATGATATATTGGGGTGAAGACTCAGAGCTGAGATGGTGTAAGATTTGCGGGCAATCGAGGTACAAAAACGATGAAGGGGGAGCTAGTTCAAGTAGGAGGAAAAGTGTGCCTTACAAGAGGATGCATTACTTCCTCTTACTCCACGCCTCCAGAGATTATACAGATCTGAGGCTACAGCTGCTGATATGAGATGGCATGGAGAACATGAATCTAAAGAAGATGAAATGCGACATCCATCAGATTCAAAAGCTTGGAAGCATTTCAATGAAAATCATCCTGATTTCGCAGAAGAAATAAGGAATGTTAGATTAGGTCTTTGTACCGATGGCTTCCAACCGTTTGGTCAAGCGGGGCAACAATATTCATGTTGGCCTGAAATACTGACTGTATATAATCTTCCACCATGGAAGTGCATGAAAGATACTGCAATGTTTTTGACAGTTTTGGTTCCAGGACCATCAAATCCAAAAGAGAAGATTGATGTCTTCTTACAACCGCTGGTAGCCGAATTGAAAATGATGTGGGAAACAGGAGTCATAGCCTATGACATTTCTATAAAACAAAATTTCATCATGAGGGCTGCTTTGATGTGGACAATAAGTGACTTTCCGGCATATGCAATGTTGTCCGGTTGGAGCACTGCTGGACGTCTGGCATGCCCTCATTGCATGTATGATTCAGATGCATTTACATTGCAGAAGAGTGGTAAGCAGTCATGGTTTGATAATCATAGGAAAGTTCTTGCCTTTGAATCATCCTTATAGGCGGAACTTGATCGCCTTCCGGAAGAACAAAGCAGTCACAAAATTCGCCGAACCGGTTAGGTCTGGCACAGATAAATTTGATACTATAGAGCATTTGGGGTTGAGGTATGCTTGGGAACCAGATGCAGATAGAATAAATGGCCGTATATGTAAAGAACATAACTGGAAGAAGTGGAGCATTTTTTGGGATTTGCCGTATTGGAGCACAAATCTCATCCGGCACAACTTGGATGTTATGCATATCGAGAAAAATTTCTTTGATAACATATTTAACACGGTACTAAACATCCCGGGAAAAACCAAAGACACTGCAAAGTCAAGAGAAGAACTTAATCAGTATTGCAGAAGAGGTGATTTGAGAAGGAGTGCGACGGGACCTATCCTAAAGCCTGTTACACTCTTGACAAAAATCTACGAGAAGTTTTATGTAACTGGCTTAGAGGTTAAAATTTCCAGATGGTTATGCCTCAAATATCGGTAGGTGTGTGGACATGCATAAGCTCAAGTTGTTTGGCATGAAGAGTCATGACTGTCATGTTTTCATGCAACGGTTATTGCCTATAGCTTTTGTGAGTTGCTTCCGCAACATGTCTGGAAGGCATTGACAGAGCTCAGCTTGTTCTTCAAGGAGTTATCTGCCGCAGTCATTACTTCTGCATCCATGGCAAGGCTTGAGGAGGAAATTCCAATTATTTTATGCAAGCTGGAGCGAATATTTTCTCCAGTTTTTTTGACTCAATGGAGCATTTACCGGTTCACTTGCCATACGAAGCAGCATAGCTGGTCCCGTGCAGTATCGCTGGATGTATCCTTTCGAGAGGTAAATATAAATCAGTAAGACATGTTGACATTTCAAATATTATTTCATTGCGAGGAATTGGTTTATTTTTTTTCAACTTTACATATAGGTATCTTAAGAAGTTAAAAAATAATGTGCGTAATAAGGCAAGGGTTGAAGGTTCTATATGCAATGCACACTTGGTTGAAGAAGTTTCAGCTTTTGCCTCGCATTACTTTGAGGGTCACGTTCATACGAGGACCCAAATCTTGGTCGTAACGATGACGTATGTGTGGACGAAGGAGAACCTAATGACGGTAGAATATCAATTTTAAAAGTATCGGCCATTCATTTGGGGGCAGAAGTCAAGAAATTAGCGATATGGAGTATAATGCAGCACATTATTACATCCTAATGAACTGTAGAGAAGTCGAGTAAGTATATGTACAGTTCATTAATGCTTAATTAGAACTTCTACTTTAAATTATAAAATACCATACTATTTAATTGCTAACAGAAGTTTTAATTGTTATCATCCATAAGGATGTATTGTGATAGACAACGACAGATGGATCCCACATCAGTCAAATTGCCATTGGGCAGAAGTTAGAAACGGAGTTCGCTTACTGGTTTTATGAATTTGTGAGTAGTATTACTCAATCAATTACAATAATGGCTTTTATTTTTTGAATTTATTGTTAATAGCTTATTAATTTATCCATGGTACAATATTTTCATTAAATGTCTATCACAATGGCCATTGAAGACCGTAACTACCTATACTGGCTATTTTGTTAATGGATACAAATTTCAAATTGAACGACTAGCATCTTCAAGAGGGACGCAGAATTGGGGCGTATGTGTTAAAGGAGAAAGTGCTGGAGCAAATATGCAGGATTATTATGGAAAGTTAGTAGAGGTGGTCGAAGTTGAATATCCCGGTTGGCCTATGAAACGAACTGTATTGTTTCGTTATGATTGGTTTGATCCGACAATTCCTGTCGGTAAAAGGGTTCATAACGACTACAATCTAGTTGAAGTAAACCATCGACGAAGATTGCAGAAATATGAACCATTCATTCTTGCATCCCAAGCTCAGCAAGTGTTTTACTGCGGATATCCAAGTTTGCGCAACGACAAGCGAGATTGGTGGGCTGTTTCTAAAATCGTCCCACGTTCAACAATCATATTAGATGAGAGTTCATCAAGTCAATCAACTGAGTGCCCTGCATTTCAAGAGGATGAGATGGAAATGCATGCAATTGAGGACGACACAAGGGCTCCTGAAACATCACTTAGAGATCCAAATGGTGATGTCCAAGAAATTGAGGATGCAAATGTTCGGTTTCCTTCCGATGATAATGAAACTGAATCACAGTCCGATACATCGGATGTTGAACCAACATTTCACGAAACAAATGACACTGATTAAAGATATAGGTTCATTCAATTTTGATTTATTTTTATAAGTGTTTAATTTTGTATATTTATTAATTATTCATAATTATATTGCATTGCATTAATCTTTAGTATTTACAGTATGACGGCAGAGGTAGATCTACCCCTGACGAACATAGCCCTGCTGCATCACATCCCACTACTAGGCCTGACGCACGGACTTCCGCCTCTCCAGGCATTGATGCTCACCCTGTATTTTCCTCTACCCGATCGGCACAGACCTCTGAGAGTTCTTCTATGGTCGGTCGCACCGTACTTCGATTGGATGCCGATGGGATGTAAGTATATACTAATTGTAATATATATTTATGTTTTTAAGTTAATTACTTATTTTAATTAATTTTTTTAACAGCTTTATTGAGCAGCATACTGTATCGAGCCGGATCAGCTCTATATTTCAGAGCCGTGCTGATCCCAGTGGCTACGATTGGCACCATGTATCTGCGGCACGAGGGAGTTTTATTTTTCAGAGTTTCAGGTAAACTTTTAAAAAATTTATAACTGATATAAAATTTTCTTATCTTAATATATTCTGAAACTAACTGTTTATTTCAATGCAGAAAAAGTTTACGTGGGACCCTACCATCCATGATGCCATTAGGGCAGCATGGAATGCTCTTGCGACATGCCGATACTCCGACATGCTTTATCGTTGGAGGAGTTCGGGTGACCGTCCAGGGCATGTGCCGGAGGGTATTTGGCCAGCTGGCAGCAGGCGTGGCAGTCCGAGGCATGGATCAGGAGGTCCGCATCAGCCAGCACGAACCGTCGATCTGAGAAGGGCGGTCTGGCATGGGTCTCTCCTGTCACACTGCGGGTTCCATTTCTATTCAGGAGCACAGGCGTCGTATGGTAAGAAACCATAAATAATTTAAATACTAATTTAGTCATTACAAATACTTGCATTTATATTCTTTCTTCTGCTTTTATAGTCTGAGCAGGAGGGTAGAGATCCTGGTGAGTTTCGTCTATTCAGGGCGACACACACCAGGAGGACGGTTCCTGGGTCGATACACGATCACGGAGGTTGGGGTAAGAAATTAGATTTATATTTTATTTATTTAATTTCTAATATTTTATTTAGCTTTATATATTGATTCATTTGTCATTGATTTTATAACTCAAAGGCACGAGTCGAGGAGCTTCAGTCTCAGGCTTCGCAGGTCGACTCTACTGATGGGGGCCGCCCGTCGAACTCTCACCAGAGGAGAGTCGACGTGTGTTTTTGGAGGCTGTTGGTGCCCAGCCGCGAGACCGTAGGGTCTATGGTTTGGGCACTAGAGCTTCCAGATATTTTCCCATCAGGGCTCTAGTTCGCATGGTTCTGGCGATATTCCTCCCGAGCAGATAGATGACATCCAGAGATCTATCAAGGAGGAAGTTCGTGAGGAGGTTCGGGAGGAGCTCTCAGAGATGAGAGAGCAGATGCGTCAGTTGCAGGATTTAGTTCATCACTTGTCGTAGGGTTCATCCCAGCCTCCGCAGCCTCCACAGCCGCCTACAGACACATGATGTTTTTTTCACTACTTGATGTATTTTTTTATTTTTTTATTTTGTATACGAAAATTTTAAATAATTAATAAAATAAATTTTTATCTATTTTTAAAAAATTGTAATGGTTGTTTTGGTCAATTGTATTAGCAATTACATTGTATTAGCAAGTTTAATTTATATTATTTAATTTTTTTAAATAAATAAATTAATTTACTTTAAAAATAAAAATTAATTTATTTTGCTTTTTTTTAAAAAATAAATTAATTAATTAGTGACGCTATTTTTCATCGTAATTAATTTTAAAAAAAATAATAATTATATTATTTTAATTTTTTTAAAGAAATAAATTAACTAGTTAGCGACGCAATTATGATAAGATTTTATCTCTCAAATATTTTTAAAAAATTTATTTTTAATGTAGCGATGCATTAGTATGCGTCGCAATTATTTTTTAAAAATTAAAAATTAATTTATTTTATTTTTAAAAAAATATAAATGCATTAATTAGCGACACTATTTTTTATCGCAATTAATTTAAAAAAAATTAAAAATATATTTTTTTAATTTTTTTAAAAAATAAATTTATTAATTAGTAATGCAATTGCGATGAGATTGTCCATCGCAATTATTTTTAAAAAAATTATTTTTTAATTAGCAACACATTTAGTATGCGTCGCAATATTGTGATACATTTAGTTGCGTCGCAATATATTGCGACGTATTTAGTTGCGTCGCAGAGAGTCGCTGTTAAGCGATGCAACTGTGACAAATTGAGGTTGCGATGATCATTTTAGCGACGCCTTAATTGCGTCGCTAAACAAGCTATAGCAACGCATTTGGGCCTCGCTATATTTTAATTTTTTTGTAGTGTCTACAATTAAGGATTTCTTGTTAAATATTCTATATGCTTTACTAGTTGTTGAATATTCTAAGAATATGCCTTGATTAGATTTTGCATCAAAGTTTTCAAGATTATCTTTTCCATTATTATGAATAAAACATTTACAGCCAAATACATGAAAATAACCTATCTTTGGTTTTCTATTATTCCATAATTCATAAGGTATTTTCTTAGGCACTGTTTGATACATGGGATAAGAGGGGATATTCCTCAGGTATCCCCTCTTATCCCCAAAAGCTATAGTTGCAGGGGTTATCTCTGAAAAAGTTTAACCATAGGGGATAACCCATGTTTAACCATGGGTTATCCCCTGGACTTATTCCCTAGGAAACCCAGGAATAACTAAAGTTATCCCTTGATGGCAGAGTGGTAATTTTAAAAAGGTGCTTATCCCCTCAGCTATCCCCTGGATAAATGCTATCCTGTACATTTATCCAGGGATAGCCAAAAAGCTATCAAACACTACCTTAAGTTTATAGCTTCCGCCCAAAAGTACTTTGGTAGGTTGCTTTTATATAGCATGGTACGGGCCATGTCTTCTAAAGTCCTATTTTTTCTTTCTACAACTCCATTTTGTTGTGGTGTCCTAGGTGCAGAAAAATTATGATGAATACCATGTTCTATGCAGAAATTTTTAAATAAGTGATTTTCAAATTCTGTGCCATGATCACTTCTAAGAGACACTATGGTGTTGTTTTTCTTTTTAGTGACTTTCTTGAAAAATTTTAGAAATATTAAAAAAGTCTCATCCTTATGAGCCAGAAACAATACCCAAGTGTATCTAGAATAATCATCTACTATCACAAGACCATATTTCTTTCCTCCTAGACTAGTGGTCTAGTAAGTCCAAAAAGGTCCATATGAAGTAGCACTAATGGCCTAGAAGTGAAACTATATTTTTTGATTTGAAAGAGTTTCTAGTTTGCTTACCTAATTGACATGCATCACAAATTCTGTTATTTTGAAAATCTAGCTTTAGAAGATCTTTAACTAAATCCATTTTAATTAATTTTGAAATTAGGTGTGTGCTTGCATGACCTAATCTACGATGCCATAACCATCCAATCTCATTAGCATTAGCATTGTTAGCTACTAAGCAATGATTATTAGTGGACAAATTGTCTAAATCAATTAAGTATACATTGCCATTTCTATTACCAATAAATACAATGCTATTGTTAATGGGATTAGAAACAGTGCAGATAGAAGCTTCAAATGAAACTTTGAAACCTTTATCACACAATTGGCTAATACTAATTAAATTATGCTTTAAGCCATCTACATATAAAACATTTTCTATAAAAGTAAAGGGAGTTATCTGAATTTTACCAAATCCCATAATTTGGCCTTTACCATTGTCTCCAAATGTGACAACTCCTCCTCTTTTATCTTTAAGGGTGATGAATTGCTCCTTGTCACCCGTCATGTGCCTTGAGCAGCCGCTATCAAGATACCACTTTTGTTTTGATCTTTTAGCCGCAAGACGCTCCTGCAAGGTAATCAAACTTTCTGTTTAGGTACCCAAGCTTTCTTGGGTCCTTCATGGTTAGTAGCAACAAAGATTGTTCCTTTCGGAATCTATATTTTCTTTCCTTTAATACTTAAATTCTTATTAAGTTTTCTAAGATTGCATTCATAGGCTTTATGTCCTTTCTTGTTACAGCAATAACATGAAAAATCATTCTTATCATATTCTTTTCTAAAGAAGTTTGTAACATACTTTTGTTTCTTATTAGGTCTATACCCTAATCCAGCCTTATCAAATACAACTCTTTGATTACTCAATAGCAAATTAAGTTTTTCATAGCTATATGTAAATTTATCAACTATATTTCTATATTTATCAACTTCTCTCTTTAAATTAACATTTTCATTAGAAATTAACTCTTTATCTTTTAGCAAATTTTCATTTTCAAATTTTAGTTTTTCAACTTCATGAGTTAGTTTATCCTTCTCTTTGGCAAGATTTAAATTATCATTTTTTAAAGATTTGTTCTTCTTTTTTAAAGCTTTAAAATTACTAACTAATTCATTAAATGCATCATATAATTCTTCAAAAGTAAAATCATCACAAGGTGTTTTAGAACTTACCTCATTGTTGTCGTTTGCCATAAAGCAAATATTTGCAACTTCCTTTTGTTTCTCCTCGGATGAGGATTCATCACTTTCACTCCATGTTGCAACATATGCCTTTTTCTTCTTCTTGTGCCCCTTTTTCAGTTGAGGACAATCATATCTAAAGTGCCCGGTTTCTTACATTCATAACATATGAGGGGGTCTTTCTCTTTTTCTTTGTCCTTGTCATTCTCTTTTTCTCTTTCTCCTTCCATTTTTGTTCCATATCTTTTCTTATGGAAGGGTCTCCTTCTTTGCATAAATTTCTTAAATTTTCTAGTAAGGAGAGCTGTCTCATCATCTTCCTCACTGCTGCTTATCTCCTTTTATGCAGCTTTAAGGGCAATTGTTTTCTTCTTTTTGACTTCCTCCTCTTGATGTTGCTTCATAGTTAGTTCATGGGTCATCAATGATCCAAGTAGCTCCTCCAAAGGTAAGGTGTTGAGGTCCTTGGCTTCTTGGATAGCAGTTACCTTTGCTTTCCATGTCCTTGGAAGAGACCTAAGAATTTTACGAACCAATTCAGAGTTAGTGTAGGTCTTGCTAAGACTTTTTAAATCATTTACAATATCAGTAAATCTAGTGTACATGCATGTGATGGTTTCATTTTGTTCCATGCTAAACAATTCATACTTGTGCACTAGAATATTGATTTTAGATTCTTTAACTTGATTAGTACCCTGATGGGTAACTTCTAATCTATCCCAAATTTCTTTTGCGGAAATACATGTAGAAATTCTATTGAACTCATTAGCATCTAAAGCACAATATAAAACATTCATGGCTTTTGCATTAAGCTGAGCCATTTTCCTATCGTTCTCATTCCAATCCCTTTTTGGTTTAAGAACTATTGAACCATCTACCAAGTGTGTGGGTGTGCTTGGTCCATTAGTGATTACACTCCAAAGTTCATAATCTAAAGCTTAAATATAAATTTTCATTCTAGCTTTCCAATAAGAATAATTTGAACCATTAAACAAAGGAGGTCTATTAGTAGAATGACCTTCAGCAAATGAAGATCCAGCTTGAGCTGCCATTTGGATCTTTAGCTCTTGATCGTGTGATCAAATAAACAATGAGCACTTGCTCTGATACCAATTGTTGGCCCAGATGGCAACCCAAGAGGAGGGGGGATGAATTGGGTTCTTAAAAATTTAATCTTTTAAAAACTATGTGCTTTGGAATAAATGAGATTAAGTGCAGGATAAATATTAAGCACAAATAAGAGATAGAGTGAGAGAGTCAAAACATGGCAAACACAAGGATTTTATAGTGGTTCGATGTATCCAACACCTACGTCCACTCCCAAGTATCACTTGGGTCCACACTATAATCTACTTGATTACAGCCGAGTTGTTTTACAAGCTCACAACTCAAAACTTGTTGTTTTCCCTCAGGATTACAACGAACCTAGCTGGTTTTCCGGGCTCACCAGCACAAAATCCAACCATAAGCTATCCTTAGCTTGTACCGAGGTATACCACCTCCACTAATTCAATCCCTTGATTGAACTAGCCAACAACTATGAAAATAGAGTTTACAATATAAGACAGCTCCTTAAGTGAGCAAATATGCAATTAAATAAACAAGGGTAAGAAAAACCTGTTTGAAGCAAATTTGATTTGAGCTTTTCTTCTTTTCTTCTTTTCCTCTTCTCCTTTGAAGTGTTGAATCAGGCCTCAACTCAGATTCTTCACAAGGATTGCAGTTGAGAAGTTGAGAAAATCAGGGCTTTTGCTTTCTTTTTCTTCACTTGGAAAGTCCTCCGATTTTGAACTTGCATGCCTTGGATTTCTTTTTGGACTATCTTGGATTGGTTAATGTAAGCTATGAATCTTTCCTTTTGATTTCTCTCTCAAGATTTTTTGGATTTTGCACCAAATATTTTCTTTTCCTTTTTCTATTTTTCCTCTCTATTTCTATATCTTTTAAACAGATGGTTTTCCCCCTTTTATAGATCTCCTTAATCCAAGTTTTAGATGGGAAATATAGCCGTTGGAGATGTTTGGATTCTTCTACACACAAAGAAAATACCCGTCAGAGGTTAGGTGAAAAGAAATCTTACCGTTGAAGTACATTATGACATATAAAAAATCCGTTTCTGATAGGTTGGAGTCGGCTCCAACTTTTCAAGTGTCGGCTCCAAGTCGGGTGTTCAAAAATAGTAAAGAAAAAGTTGTTGGGGAGTCAGCTCCGAGAAAGGAAAGTGTCGACTCGTCGCTTTCGGAAGTCAGCTCCGAAAAATGTAAGTGTCGGCTCCAGAAAAGTCCATAAAGCACACTCTCTATTCTCAGGTTAGAGTCGGCTCCAGAAACTCAGGTGTCGGCTCCCGAAATCTCAGGTGTCGGCTCCCGAATTCTAGGTGTCGGCTCCAGAAACTAAAACATAATGCACTTCTCTGTATCTCAGGTTGGAGTCGGCTTCGAAACCTTGGGTGTCGACTCCAGACCGTGCCAAAATCCTAGAAACCTTCTGATATGCCTTGGGGTCGGCTCCTTACTATTTGGGTGTCAACTCCAAGCTCTGAACTTTAAAAATTTCTTTTAAAACATTGATTCAAAACATGTTTCTTTATTCTTTTTGATTGATCAAATATTTTTAGTCCCTGAAACACTTATTAAATCTATTAGAAACAAAATGAATATACTCATGTCTTTTATTAATCATCAAAATCAATAATTGGGTCAACAGTTGGTGTTGCCGGTTGGAAGCCCAAACACACCTCGGCCGAGCTGGCTTCTATTGCGGACGTGCGGTGTATGTTGTAGCTGAACTGCGCCACATCCAACAGCTCCAGTTAATTCCATTCTGTTGCCGACGTATAGTGTCGCAAGTACTCCTCGAGGATGGCATTGACATGCTCAGTCTAGCTGTCGGTTTGAGGATGATATGTGGTGAAAAATTTCAGCTCAGAACCTATGAGCTAAAATGAAGTTGTTCAAAATTTGCTAGTGAAGCGGACATCATGGTCACTGATGATGTCACCCGAGCACATCCTTGGTGCGGCCATGAACATGGCGTACTTTGAGAACCGGTCAACCACCATGAACACTGATGTCTTTCCTTGCACTTGTAGAAAACCAACCACAAAGTCCATGGAAATGGACTCCCACGGCCTGTTTGGAATGGGTAGTGGCTGCAGCAAACCCATTGGCCACCTGCACTCAACCTTGTCCATTTGACAAGTAAGATAGGACCGAACGTATGCCTCCACATCTTCAAACATCTTTGGCCAAAAATACTCCTTGGACAGCATTGAGAACATCCTCTCCACTCTGGGATGTCTAGCCCACTGCGTGGTATGGGTCTCTTTTAGGAAATTGAGTCGAAGCGCCGCACTCTGTGGTAGGTAGAGCCTTTCGTCCTTCGCCCATAGCAAGTCGCCATCCACCAAGAACCTATGCACCAGCCCTTGACCACTTGTTGCTTTAGCCGAGCGTAGGCTTGGTCATCTTGCGCCGTGCACTGGGCCTGCTACAAGAAGTCCATCTGCAGCATGGACAAAGATGCCACATACTCATGGACCTCCTTCCTACTTAGTGCATCCGCCACCAAGTTCTGGTGCCCCGGTCGGTGCACCCACATGAAGTCAAACTCGGCCAAATATTCTTGCCGTCAAGCTTGCTTTGGCATGAGTTTCTTCTGGGTTTTGAAGTATGTGTTGGCTACGTTGTCAGTCACCATCGTGAACCGTTTACCCAACAAATAATGTCATCAAGTTTCAAGGTAGTGGATGACCGCCATCACCTCTTTCTTATGAGCTGAATAGAGTTGCTTGGCCTCCTTGAACTTGCACAACTCATATGCCACCGGGTGCCCTTGTTGCACCAGGACCCCACCTAAGGCCCTGTCGGATGCATCAGTATGGACTTCGAAAGGAACTTCAAAATCTGGAAGCCGTAGAACCGACTCCATGGAGATAGCTAATTTGATCTTCTTGAAGGCTGCTTGACATGATTCGGACCAAGCCCACTTCCAATCTTTCTTTAGCAAATTAGTTAAGGGGCTAACCTCCTTAGAATAGCCTAGGATGAATCTCCGATAGTAGCTGGCCAAGCCAAGGAAAGACCTTAGCTCGGTCACACTTGTGGGTGCCAGCTAGTCCATAATCGCTTGTGTTTACCCTATTATTGATTTTAATGAATAACAAAAACCATATGAGTATATTTCTTATGCTACTAATGATTTTGATTAAGTGTTTAAGGAATTTAAATGTTTATTTAATAAAAATCTAAGAAAAATTGAGTTTGACCTTCTGTCTTGTGTCAAGTATCAAGTTTCAATATTTAGAGCCAACTCCATAGTGTATCAGAATAGTTTGGCACTTTTGGCATGGATTAGAGCTGACTCCTGCAGAGATTAGAGCCAACTCCACCAGAAAGAAAGTCCTCATTTCTGCATCAAATTAGAGCCGACTTCTGCAGAGAATTAGAGCCGACTCTAATGGTTATACAGAGAGTGGTTTTTTTGGGGCTTCAATAGAGCCGGCTCCCGCATTCACTAGAGCTGACTTCCGTATGAAAATGTGTTGACCTCTCAAAAAGCCAAAGCCAACTTCACGATGAGTGAATGTTCATGTTTTGCATATCCCGTGTTAGAGCTGACTCCAAGTCTTGCTAGAGCCGACTTTAACCTGTCAGAGGTGAATTTTAGAAGTGTCAGAAACGACTCCAAAGTCTGACGTTTCTCCAACAGATTTCAACGGCTCTTTCCTCTTCCGAGCTAAATTCATCCTCAAGCATTTTCAATGGCTAGTTTTCATCTAAAAGAGGATTTAAAGGAGATTATAAAAGAGAGTCATCGGACCATTTCAAACAAGAACCAAAAAGGAGAGAAAACAAAAGGAAAAAGCCCAAATTCAAAATCCCTTTTGTTCGAAACTGAGTTTAGAGAAATCCAAAGGTATTCGAAAGCCAACCTTAAAGGATTTTCATCAAATTAAAAGAAGAAGAAAAGAGCCCTAGTTCTTCAAAAGCCTTTACATCAAGGATTCTTCCAAAGCTTCAATCCCAACTTGAGGAAGATCATCTCAGAAGAAAAGAGGAAAAGAAGAAAAGTCCAACTTCAGAAATCTTCTAAATTAGGCTCTTCTATTTATATCTTGATTATATTATCTTATTTGCTTATTTGGAAGCTTTACTTCTGTTATAACTATTTCTCTATTATACTTGGTTATTGATTCAATCAGGGGATTGAATCAAGGGAGGCAATTGGGCCTTGTTCAAGTTAGAAAGCTTGTGATAGGTTTTGTGATGATGAATATATGAAAACCTGTTGGATTCGTTGTGATCCCATTGTAAAATAATAAGTTTGAGTTGTGAGCTTGTAAAATAACTCTGCTGTAATCAAGGTAATTATAGTGTGGACCAAAGAGTTCATTGGGAGTGGATGTAGGTGTAGCTAACACCGAACTACTATAAATTTTTTGTGTTTATCGTACTTGTCTCTCTTTCTCTCTTCTATTTTTTATACTCTGCTTTGCATTCTTAGCACCATACTTATTGCATATATCCTTGTGCACTATCACTTTGAGAAATTATTTTAAGTATTGAAATTTTTAAGAACCCAATTCACACCTCCCCTTTTGGGTTGCCAGCTGGGCCAACAGCTTGGACCTTTCTCTTGTCCATGCGAATGTTGCCATGGCTGACTCAATGCCAAAGGAATTTGATCTCCTTGCAAGCAAATTTGCATTTCTCCTTTTTGATGAAGAGTTGGCATTCTCTTGGCCAAATGAGAACCTTTCTCAAGTGATACAAATACTCCTCCAATGAGTGGCTATAGACCACTATATCGTCCAAGTACGCAACCACAAACTTGTCGAGATACTCATAAAGCACATTTGTCATTAAGTTGCAGAAGATAGCAGGAGCATTAGTCAGCCCAAACGGCATGACTAGGAACTCATATGATCCATACCGGATTACACAAGTTGTCTTCGATTCATCCCCCACCGCAATCCTCACTTGCCAATAGCCCGACCGCAAATCCAAGTTGGTGAAATAGTTTGCCTTTGCCAAGCGGTCGAAGAGGTCCGCTACATTTGGCACAGAGTACTTATTCTTGATTGTTATCTTATTCAGGGCCCAATAGTTGACACACATGCGCAACAACACGTCTTGCTTCTTTTGGAAGAGGACCAGGGGCCTTGGAGGGCTGGATCAGTTCAGCCTCCAAGAGCTCATCAAGCTGCCTTCGAAACTCCACCAACTCCACAGGGAACATCCGGTAAGGTGCCTTGGTTGGGGGTCGAGCCCCTGGCTCCAGCTCTATCTTGTCGTCCACCTTGCGTGGGGGCAGACTCTTAAGCAGTTCAGCCAGAAGTGCTACGACCTAATCCAGAACCTCCACCGTCTTCTCCGATTGGATCTGAACAAGTGCCACCACGTATGTGGCAAAGCCTCGCTTCAGCCCAATGCAGACTTTCTTGATAGACAGGCTAGCCTGAATCTGTCCTTCTGTGCGCATGCATTGGCTGCGCGCCTCCTATGCGCAGCCAGTCATATGGTGCTGTATGGCTATGGGGTGCACCTCCTGCATGCCTGGCTGGCCTCTTGCCTGGCGCACCTCTTGTGCGCCCATCTCCGACTTAGTCTTGGCAGACTAGGATGCACGCTGCTGCTCACCCACCTGTGCACCACTCCGAAGCACCTCCTGCGTGCCGCTATCCAACCTAACCTGGGTGTGCCGCGGTGCATGTTGCTGGGTGCATGTCTATATGCCACCTTGACGTGCCTCCTATGCGTTGCTTGGTGGAACGTCGTGCCTTATCCCAGGCCCAGCCGACTTGGTCCCGGTCGGCTATGTCGCAGACCCGCTCATAGCACCAGGTGCTGCAGCCGGTGTGGTCGTCTTGGGTCTTCCCTGTCCCACTGTGCTTGGACTCCCTTCCACATGGATGAAACATAGACTCTTCTCTTCCCCAATGAAAATACTGCAGAGGTAGGGTATGATCATTACCTTGGCCGCTAGGAAGAACTCCAGCCCAAGGATGACTTTAAAGTTGTCTAAGGGAATGACTAGAAACCTGCATTTGTCCTCCCATGAGCCCGCTGTGATTGTAGCCTCCGCCATGCCATGAATTTGCACCACCTTGTTGTTCACGGCCTTTATCAAGTTGGTGCTGATGGTCACCTTCAATCCAAGCTTTTTGGCCTCCACATGGCTGATGAAGTTGTTGGTCACTCCGATGTGCAACATGGTCCGCACATTGTGGCCATTGAGAAGGATTGTTGCATACATCAACTCACGATGGGATGAGGGTTTCCTCATTGTAATTGGATTAAGGAGCTGTAAGGGATTCACCCTTGACACATCCTCCTCTTCAGCACCATCGAACTCGTCTGCATTGTAGGAGGTCAGTGCATTGACCTTCTCCTTCTTCGGGCACTCCTTCGCCCAATGAGGATCTCCACAAACGAAGCAACCTCCCGACTTCACCTACTTCTTTGTTTCGGTTGCAACCACCTTTGCAACCTTCTTCTTCGGGACCGCAAACTTCTTTTTCTTCTTCTTGTCACCCACAGTGGATGACTTCTTCACCGCCACAACAACCTTCTTGTTAAAGTAGGGGGTGGGAGAGATAGTCCACAAATCGGCAAGGCCTTCGGCCACAGCCATTATCGAAGGGAGATCCTGCACTCCCTACCTCCGGAGTTCCATCTGTGCCCATGGTTGCAACCCAGACATGAAATTGAATAACTTGTCCTCTTCGGACATGTTGTTGATATCTAGCATGAGAGACCTAAACACCTTCACAAACTCCCGCACGAAGCCCATTTGCTGTAGTCGCTTTAGTGCATCTCGAGCCATCTAGGCAGTATTGTGTGGACGAAATTGTGCCTGCAACTCCATCTTCATGGTAGGCCAATAAATAATGCTCGGCCTCTCCACCACACGGTCATCCGCCACTTGAGTGCGCCACCACAGCTTTGCGTCACCGGCAAGGAACATGATGGGGCCAGTTGACCCCATAAAAATAAAATTTTTTAGGATACCTCCAAGGCCGGCAGATCGAAGACAGTCGGCCCCAAAGGCCGACATCTACCAAGACCGGCCCCGGCAAGTCCCTAGCCGGCCCCGGCCTCTCTAGGCCAGGCGGCCTCGGCACATTCCTAGCCGGCCCCGCCTGATCCAAGTCGGCCCCGGCGCTTCCATCCTAGCTGGCCCCGCCTGATCCAAGTCGGCCTCCGGCGCTTCCATCCCAGCCGGCCCCGCCTGATCTAAGTCAGCTCCGGCGCTTCCATCCTAGCAGGCCCCGCCTGATCCAAGTTGGCCCCGGTGCTTCCATCCCAGCCGGCCCCGCCTGATCCAAGTCAGCCTTCGGCTTCCATCCCAGCCGGCCCCGCCTGATCCAAGTCGGCCCCGGCGCTTCCATCCCAGTAGGCCCCGCCTGATCCAAGTCGGCCCCGGCGCTTCCATCCTAGTCGGCCCCGCCTAATCCAAGTCGGCCCCGGCACTTCCATCCTAGCCGGCCCCGCCTGATCCAAGTCGGCCCCGGCGCTTCCATCCCAGCCGGCCCCGCCTGATCCAAGTTGGCCTCCGGCGCTTCCATCCCAGCCGGCCCCGCCTGATCCAAGTCGGCCTCCGGCGCTTCCATCCCAGCCAGCCCCGACACCTCTCAGCAGGCCCCGGTGCTTCCTTCCCAGCCGGTCCCGCCTGATCCATCCCAGGCGGCCCCGGCGTCTCCTGTCCCGCCAAGTCGGCCAAGGCCATTCCAGGCCAGCCCGACTCAGCCCCGGCGTCTCCTGTTCCGCCGAGTCGGCCAAGGCCATCCCCGGCCGGCCCGACTCGGCCCCGGCATCTCCTGTCCCGCCGAGTCGGCCAAGGCCATCCCCGGCCGGCCCGACTCGGCCCTGGCGTCTCCTGTCCCGCCGAGTCGGCCAAGGCCATCCCAGGCCGGCCCAACTCTGCCCCGGCATCTCCAGTCCCGCCGAGTCAGCCAAGGCCATCCCCGGCCTTCCCGACTCGGCCCCGGCATCTCCAGTCCGTCAAGTCGGCCAAGGCCATCACCAGCCGGCCCGACTGGCCCCGGCGTCTCCAGCTCCGCCGACCCGACACTTCCCCCGGCGTCTCTAGTTCCGCCAAGTCGGCCAAGGCCATCCCCGACCGGCCCGACTCGGCCCCAGCGCCTCCAAGTCCGTCAACCCCGCCCCGGCACTGCCTTGTCAGCGGGATGGGCCCCAGCCATCTCGGGTCGACCCAGCTCGGCCCTGACAAGACAGGACTCCCCGGTTCCCGCCAGATCAGCCCCAGCGGCTCAAGAAACTGCCTCTCTGACGTGCACCGCCCGACAACGCCAGATGCGCGCCGCCCGATAGCCCCGCTGCTGATGGGACGTAACCCACCAACCAGTCTAGATTCACGCAAGGGCTCTGCACGTTTTGACTTCACACCACCCCACGTGGTCGTGCCAGTGTCATCCCCTATAAAAGGGTAAATCCACTCACCAAACAGGTACACGCGCGATAACCCCCAAAAAATTGTCATCTCAACTCTCAGAAAGGGATTCTTCCTCTCGGAGATCCCCCTTTTTCCACACAAAATAGGGCTCACTCGAGCCCTTCTTTAGCTGTGACCTTAGTCACTAACTTGGCCGTCAGAGGGTCCCGCCGGACACCCCCTCCGGTCCCGGGACTTCTTTGCAGGCAACCCGGTGAGGCGAGGATTCGAGGAGCGCCTCTGTTCCCGACGTCCAAGAGAGGTGATCGAGCATCATCAGATTGGCGCGCCAGGTAGGGGGATAAGAAAAAAGTAGCGAACGCTCTCCCTGAGCTACATCTTTTGTCCCCCCTCTTCTTTCAGAAGCAATGGTGGTGACTTGAGCTCAGGACGCCTCCATCAGCTGCCCAGCGGGGTTTTCCCCGCCAACTAGACAGCAGGAGGCCAATCCCCCTGCTGTCGACCCTCGATCGCTTGCCCGCCACCGGATGCCACTGTCCAAACAGCGGAGCAGCTGGCGACTCTTTCCAGCAAGTCCAGAATCTCACCGCCATGGTCCACGGGCTCCAGCAGCAGCAATCCGTGGCCACCCAGCACCGGACCGCTCCCCCCGCCAGTCAGCAGTCGGCGAGGGGAGGTTCTCCTCGGCGGGAGGCCGGTCGGCGAGGTACCGGCCGACGTCAAGCTTCCCCCAGGAAGCCTCGACGCAAGCCCTCCAAGCGGCCACGGTCCTCTGACCGTGGCCCCAACAAATTTCCTCCCAAGCCACATCATCACGAGGAACCCAGGCAGAACTCCCGACTTCCGTCTCCATCTCCATCTGCCTCCTCTTCTTCTTCTTCCTCCGAGCCACCTCGAAGGGCCCCGACGATCAACCGCCAGGCGGAGGAACGCCTGGAGGAGTACAACAGGCGACTCGACGAGCTCGCCAAGAAGATCAACCATCAGCCAGAGGAAGAGTTCGACACTCGTCCTCCTTACACTCGCCGTGTACTGGAGGAACCGGTTCCCCTCAGGTTCCGCTTCCCCCAGGTGGACCTGTACGACGGTACGACCGACCCCCTCGACCACCTCGAAAGTTACAAGGCTATGATGCAAATCCAGGGCACCCCAGATGCCCTCCTCTACAAGGCCTTCCCCGCAACTCTGCGGAGGGCCGCACGTGCATGGCACTCACGCCTGCCCCCTCACAGCATCGACTCCTTCCGAGAGTTGAAGAGGGCATTTTTGGCCCACTTCGACGCCTGCCGCCGGATCCCAAGGGTGGCAGACAGCCTCTTCTCCGTCTGCCAGAAGAAAAGAGAGTCACTACGGGACTTCGTGTCCCAATTCAAAACCACCGCCCTCGAGGTCTACCATCTCGATGATGCGGTGGCCTCCCTAGCGCTGAAGCGGGGACTCCTTCCATCCCGCTTCACCTTCTTCCTGGATAAGAAGCCCTCAAGCTCTTATTCTGACCTCCTCCGGGCCCAGAAGTACATTCGTGCCAATGAGGCTGACTCGTCCAGAAGGGAAGCCGGCAGGAGTTCCAATAAGAGGCCAACCCCACGGAACCAGCTGAGGGACGATCCAGGCAGCCGAGCCGCCCAGTCGCTTTGACCAACGGCCCCAGGCGCTGGTTCCTAAGGGGCGGTTTACTCCTCTCACGGCTCCGATCTTCCACATCCTGCTAGAGATTGAGGAGGAGCCTTACTTTCAACGCCCACATCCCCTAAAGTCAATAAACCCCCACAACAAAGAGCTTTACTACCGGTATCACCAAGACTATGGGCATGACACCGAAGATTGCCACCAGTTGAAGAAGGCCATTGAAAAGTTTGTCCAGCAGGGCCACTTGGGCAGGTTCGTTCGAGGAAACCTCGCGGCCCCAGGTGCGTCGGTACCTCCAGCGCCTCAGATTTGCCCCAACAATGCCCCAACGGAAGGAACAATAGCATGACCTCATGAGGGGCAAGCAGCGGCTCGGGGAGCCGACGGAAGGAAGCAAGCTGGCATCAAAATGAGAAGCTCCTCCCCCACATTCGGAACGCGGATGGTATTATCAGTAGCTGCTGATCCTTTAATAAAGTATTATTCAGAATATCCTTGTCTTATCACGCTCTTGGGATGAGTGTATTTCTTAGACAGAGACCGGCTCCGCGTTGGCAACGAAGACCGGCTTCGCGTCAGCAACAAAGACCGACTCCGCGTCGGCACCAAAGACCAACTCCTCGTCGGCACCAAAGACCGACTCTGCGTTGGCACCAAAGACCAACTCCGCGTCGGTACAAAGACCGACTCCGCGTCGGCACCAAAGACCAACTCCACGTCGGCACCAAAGACCGACTCCGCGTTGGCATCAAAGACCAACTCCGCATCGGCACCAAAGACCAACTCCGCATTGGCAACAAAGACCGACTCCGCGTCAGCACCAAAGACCAACTCCGCGTTGGCAACGAAGACCGGCTCCGCGTCTACAACAAAGACCGACTCCGCGTCGGCACCAAAGACCACTGCGCGTTGGCAACAAAGACCAACTCCGCGTTGGCACCAAAGACCGACTCCACATCGGCACCAAAGACCAACTCCGCGTTGGCAACAAAGACCGACTCCACGTCGGCACCAAAGACCAACTCCGCTTTGGCAACGAAGACGGCTCCGCATCGGCAACAAAGACCGACTCCGCGTCGGCACCAAAGACCAACTCCGCGTTGGCAACAAAGACCGACTCCGCATCAGCACCAAAGACCGACTCCGCGTCGGCACCAAAGATCGACTCCGCATCGGCACCAAAGACCGACTCCGCGTCGGCACCAAAGACCAACTCCGCGTCGGCACCAAAGACCGACTCCGCATCGGCACCAAGACCGACTCCGCTCCGCGTTGGCAACAAAGACTGACTCCGCGTTGGCAACAAAGACCGACTCCGTGTTGGTAACAAAGACCGACTCCGCGTCGGCACCAAAGACCGACTCCGTGTTGGCAACAAAGACCAACTCCGCGTCAGCACCAAAGACCAACTCTGCGTAGGTAACGAAGACCGGCTCCGCGTCAACAAAAAGACCGACTCCGCATCGGAACCAAAGACCAACTCCGCGTTGGAACCAAAGATCGACTCCGCGTTGGCAACAAAGACCGACTCTGCGTTGGCAACAAAGACAGACTCCGTGTCGGCACCAAAGACCAACTCCGCGTTGGCAACAAAGACCGACTCCGCGTCAGCACCAAAGACCAACTCCGCATCGGCACCAAAGACCAACTCCGCATCGGCACCAAAGATCGACTCCGCGTTGGCACCAAAGACCGACTCGCGTTGGCAACAAAGACCGACTCCGCGTCGGCACCAAAGACCGACTCCGTGTTGGCAACAAAGACCGACTCCGCGTCAGCACCAAAGACCGACTCCGCGTAGGTAACGAAGACCGGCTCCGCGTCAACAACAAAGACCGACTCCGCGTTGGCAACAAAGACCGACTCTGCGTTGGCAACAAAGACAGACTCCGTGTCGGCACCAAAGACCAACTCCGCGTTGGCAACAAAGACCGACTCCGCGTTAGCACAAAGACCAACTCCGCGTTGGCAACAAGACCGGCTCCGCGTCAGCAACAAAGACCGACTCCGCGTCGGCACCAAAGACCAACTCCGCATTGGCAACAAAGACCGACTCCGCGTCGGCACCAAAGACAAACTCCTCGTTGGCAACAAAGATCGACTCCGCATCGGAACCAAAGACCAACTCCGCGTTGGCAATAAAGACCGACTCTACGTTGGCACCAAAGACCGACTCCGCGTCGGCACCAAAGACCAACTCCGCGTTGGCAACAAAGACCGCTTCCGCGTCGGCACCAAAGATCGGCTCCGCGTCGGCAACAAAGACCGACTCTGCGTCGGCACCAAAGACCGACTCCGCGTCGTCAACAAAGACCGACTCCGCGTCGGCTCCAAAAACGACTCCGCATCGGCACCAAAGAACGACTCCGGGTCGGCACCAAAGACCGACTCCGCATCGGCAACAAAGACCGACTCCGCGTCGGCAACAAAGACCGACTCCGCGTCGACACCAAAGACTAACTCCGTGTTGGCAACGAAGACCGGCTTCGCGTCAGCAACAAAGACCAACTCTGCGTCGGCACCAAAGACCAACTCCGCATTGGCAACAAAGACCGACTCCGTGTCGGCACCAAAGACCAACTCCGCGTTGGCAACAAAGACCGACTCCGCATTGGAAACAAAGACCGACTCCGCGTCGGCACCAAAGACCAACTCCGCGTTGGCAACAAAGACCGGCTCCGCGTCGGCAACAAAGACCGACTCCGTGTTGGCAACAAAGACCAACTCCGTGTTGGCAACAAAGACTGACTCCGCGTCGCACCAAAGACTGACTCCGCGTCGGCACCAAAGACCCACTCCGCATTGGCACAAGACCGACTCTGCATCGACACCAAGACCAACTCCGCGTTGGCAACAAAGACCGACTCCGCGTTGGCACCAAAGACCGACTCCGCGTTGCCAACAAAAGACCGACTCCGCATCGGCACCAAAGACCGACTCCGCATTGGCACCAAAGACCAACTCCGCATTGGCAACAAAGATCGACTTCGCATTGACAACAAAGACCGACTCCGCGTTGGCAACAAAGACCGACTCCGCGTCGGCAACAAAGACTGACTCCGCGTCGGCAACAAAGACTGACTCCGCGTCGGCCAAAGACTGACTCCGCGTTGGCACCAAAGACCAACTCCGTGTTGGCAACAAAGACCAACTCCGCGTTGGCAACAAAGACCAACTCCGCGTTGGCGCCAAAGACCGACTCCGCGTCGGCAACAAAGACCGACTCCGTGTCGGCACCCAAGACCGGCTCCGTGTCGGCACCCTCAAGCTCAAGACCTGCGGATTCCAATCAACAGAGCTTCCTGGGGGGTAGACAAACCCCCAAGCTGGTTCAAAGGGAGCTCACTGGCATCGCGGCCCACGGGACACCACTCGGCCCGGCACGGCGGTGCCCCCGAGTCGGTTAAGACCCTAAGGCCCCCGTACCCGGCTGAGTCACCCCTCGCAGCGGTTCTCACACCCCCGAGGCGGTTCAAAAGGAACCTGACGCTCTCAGCTCTCAGGTCACCCTCCTGGGTTCAAAAGACTTCCAGACTCCGCGTCGGAGGGCATTACTAGCCGCCCCCAGTTAGCCAAAGAAGGCACGCAGACGTCCATCCAAGGCAGCACAAGATGCCAAGGTAAAAGTTCTACACTCCTTTCGCTTAGCTGATGCGGGGCACGCAAGCTCAAGGAGTGTGGGGGGCATTTGATGGGGCCAGTTGATCCCATGAAAAATAAAATTTTTTCGGATACCTCTAAGGCCGGCACCTCGAAGACAGTCGGCCCCAAAGGCCGACACCTACCAAGACCGGCCCCGGCACGTTCCTAGCCGGCCCCGGCCTCTCCAGGCCAGGCGGCCCCGGCCTCTTAGGCCAGGCGGCCCCGGCACGTTCCTAGCCGGCCCCACCTGATCCAAGTCGGCCCCGGCACTTCCATCCTAGCCGGCCCCGCCTAATCCAAGTCGGCCTTCGGCGCTTCCATCCCAGCCGGCCCCGCCTGATCCAAGTTGGCCCCGGCGCTTCCATCCTAGCCGGCCCCGCCTGATCCAAGTCGGCCCCGGCGATTCCATCCTAGCCGGCCCCGCCTGATCCAAGTCGGCCCCGGCGCTTCCATCCCAGCCGGCCCCGCCTGATCCAAGTCGGCCCCGGCACTTCCATCCCAGCCAGCCCTGCCTGATCCAAGTCGGCCCGGCGCTTCCATCCTAGCCGGCCCCGCCTGATCCAAGTCGGCCTCCGGCGCTTCCATCCCAGCGGCCCCGCCTGATCCAAGTCGGCCCCGACGCTTCCATCCTAGCCGGCCCACCTGATCCAAGTTGGCCCCGGCGCTTCCATCCCAGCTGGCCCCGCCTGATCCAAGTGGCCTCCGGCGCTTCCATCCCAGCCGGCCCCGCCTGATCCAAGTCGGCCCCGACGCTTCCATCCCAGCCGGCCCTGCCTGATCCAAGTCGGCCTCCGGCGCTTCCATCCCAGTCGGCCCCGGCACCTCTCAGCCGGCCCTGGCGCTTCCTTCTCAGCGGTCCTGCCTGATACATCCCAGGCGGCCCCGGCGTCTCCTGTCCTGCCAAGTCGGCCAAGGCCATTCCAGGCCAGCCCGACTCAGCCCCGGCGTCTCCTGTTCCGCCGAGTCGGCCAAGGCCATCCCCGGCCGGCCCAACTCGGCCCGGCGTCTCCTGTCCCGCCGAGTCGACCAAGGCCATCCCCGGCCGGCCCGACTCGGCCCGGAGTCTCCTATCCCGCCGAGTCGGCCAAGGCCATCCCAGGCCGGCCCGACTAGGCCCCGGCGTATCCAGTCCCGCCGAGTCAGCCAAGGCCATCCCCGGCCTTCCCGACTCGGCCCCGGCGTCTCCAGTCCGCTGAGTCGGCCAAGGCCATCCCCAGCTGGCCCGACTCGGCCCCGGCGTCTCCAGCTCCGCCGACCCGACACTTCCCCCGGCGTCTCCAGTTCCGCCGAGTCGGCCAAGGCCATCCCCGGCCGGCTCGACTCGGCCCCGGCGCCTCCAAGTCCGTCAACCCCGCCCCGGCACTGCCTTGTTAGCGGATGGGCCCCAGCCATCTCGGGTCAACCCAGCTCGGCCCTGACAAGACGGGACTCCCCGGTTCCCGCCAGATCAGCCCCAGCGGCTCAAGAAACCACCTCTCTGACGTGCGCCGCCCACGCGCGCCGCCCGACAGCCCCGCTGATGGGACGTAACCCACCAACCAGCCCAGATTCACGCAAGGGCTCTGCAGACGTTCTGACTTCACGCTACCCCACGTGGTCGTGCCAGTGTCAACCCCTATAAAAGGGTAAATCCACTCACCAAACAGGTACACGCGCGATAACCCCCAAAAAATCGTCATCTCAACTCTCAGAAAGGGATTCCTCCTCTCGGATATCCCCCTTTTTCCACACAAAACAGGGCTCACTCGAGCCCTTCTTCAGCTGTGACCTCAGTCACTAATTTGGTCGTCGGAGGGTCCCGCCGGAGACCCCCTCCGGTCCCGGGACTTCTTTGCAGGCAACCCGGCGAGGCAAGGATTCGAGGAGCGCCTCCGTTCCCGACGTCCAGGAGAGGTGATCGAGCGTCATCAGAACATACTGGCCAAATTGACTTGCTCGCCCTCTGGGATCCTTGCGGCCTGGAAGTAGCGCTCCAGGTCCCAAACAAAATTCTCATGCTCCTTGGCATCCCTGTTGCCACTAAACGCCTTGGGTTTGGGAACCTTCATCTTGGAGGAGGGTGTTTCATCAAGCAGGTGTGGGCATGCAAGGGCTCGGCGCAGCAGCGCCAACTCTTCCGCCATTGCCTGCATCTAGTTCTTGACCTCGGTCATCTGGCTGTCCATTCCAATTCGGTGCTAGTCGAGTCTGTCACCCAAGTCCCTCCTGGACTCGGTCAACCCTTGGCGAAGTTGGCATAGCTCCTCTCCATGTGCTGCGTCGGTGGCCACAAGGGTCCGGAACTCACCTTTCGGGGCCTTGCCCACCATTTCCTCCAACTTCTTAATCTGATCCTTGGCTTCTGCAAGTGTCATTGTGGAAATGGGTGAGTACTCCAAACAAAGCTCTCAACCACGCTCTGATACTAAATGCCACACCTAGAGCTAGGGTTTTTTTTTTTTTTTTTTCTAATGCCCTAAGCTAGGCATGTGACACTTGAGGTTCTCCCTCAAGTCAGCCTCTCAACTCGCCCCACAACCCCCTTAGACAATTGCGCACATTCCACACATGAATCACCAGCGAATTATGGGAGAATCTCCTAACCTTTATTGATCCAATACAATAAAGGATACAAGCCTCTAGTGAGCTAAGTACACTCTACCCAAGTCTACCCACACTTGGTCCCTAAGTGCTGCTCACTCTCCCCCAACCCATGTGCCATGGCATGGCTTACATATAGCTCAGCCTCTTGACCCATGTCCTCCACGTCCTCACGGCTTGCTCCCACATTGAATTGCTGGTAAATGCCTGGGCATAACCGCCCAGCAGTTGATGGCTGGTGCGCACTTACGCGCTGCATGCGCGTCCACATCCCTCCCATGGCCGGCCCTTGTGCACCACCTAGCCGCCCATGTCGCTGCGTGTGATGGGCGGTTACTGCAACCGCTCGGCTCCAACTGCATGCATTCGGCCCTCCAACCTTGCCTAACCATGTGCTTGTCATGCACGCACCCCCTGCGCACCAAGGCGCACATCGTCCACGTCGCCCAGCCGTCCACCAACCTTGTCCAGCCATCCAACAACCTCACCGTTTTGGGAGCTGGACGTGCACACCTCCTATGCGCCACCTGGCCCATGTCGCCTGTTGGCCAAGCGGTTATGGCAAACCGCCTGGTCATGCGCCTGATGTGTGCATGCCCAGGTGCAAGTCGCCCCTGTGCTGGGCGATTCTAGCAACTGCCCAGCAACTGCCCATGCTTTAGGTAGTTTCGGCAACAGTCCTGGTCATGGCTATGAGGTTGTAACCATCGTCCATGCTGGCAGCCCATGCTCGCCACACACGCCCATGCGTCATGCTTTCTGCGCGTGCCTTCCACGCTGGCAACCTCGCCAACTGCTGCACCTATGCTACGCTGTTCGGCTACCCATCCATGGCTGGTTTACCAAACCTGCACAACCTCGCACTGTGCACAGCCTGGCTCGGCCAAGGCATGCCCGGCCCTACCATCCTCGTGTGCTGCCTGCTCTAGCCGCATTGCGCACACAAGGGTTGCCCATCCTTGCGTGAGATTCCTATCCCGAGGAACCTTGCCTTGGTCGTATCCACGCATGCGCCATGGCCCTTGGTGTTCCATCCCTTACGCCGGCCCTTGGTGGTCTTGGCGCATCGCTCAACCTCGCGACACCCTGCTCCTGGCATCCCTCCGACCATTGGCCATCCCATGGCCCAAGTCTAGTGAACCTCTCCCTCGGCTCGCCATGCCCACTGCTGCCTTGCGCAGTGTGCCGCGCCCTGGCCCCTGGCCTAGGCACTTGGTTGGGGCGTGACAATTATCATCTCCTCTGTGGTAGCCTAATGACCATTATTATTATTATTATTAAATCCATGGAAGGCTTTAATTCCATCTTTAGTGTATCCCTGCATATCCAACCTAAGCCGATATCCCTGCATATCCAACCTAAGCCGATATATTATCTTTGACTGTATTTGATATAGCCGTTTGATATGACTGATCCCAACGCCGTCAGGAAAGGTAACGGCAGTCATCGTCATTCCCTCACCCCCGGCACCCCCTCGGGGTCGGGGGTAGGGTCATCATCCTTAACCCCGGGGCCCCCACCGGTCCCGGGGTACATCGTCATTTCCCTCACCCCCGGCACCCCCTTGGGGTCGGGGGTAGGGTCATCATCCCTTAACCCCGGGGCCCCCACCGGTCCCGGGGTACATCGTCATTTCCCTCACCCCCGGCACCCCCTCGGGTCGGGGGTAGGGTCATCATCCCTTAACCCCGGGGCCCCCACCGGTCCCGGGGTACATCGTCATTTCCCTCACCCCCGGCACCCCTCGGGGTCGGGGGTAGGGTCATCATCCCTTAACCCCGGGGCCCCCACCGGTCCCGGGGTACATCGTCATTTCCCTCACCCCGGCACCCCCTCGGGGTCGGGGGTAGGGTCATCATCCCTTAACCCCGGGGCCCCCACCGGTCCCGGGGTACATCGTCATTTCCCTCACCCCCGGCACCCCCTCGGGGTCGGGGGTAGGGTCATCATCCCTTAACCCCGGGGCCCCCACCGGTCCCGGGGTACATCGTCATTCCCTCACCCCCGGCACCCCCTCGGGGTCGGGGGTAGGGTCATCATCCCTTAACCCCGGGGCCCCCACCGGTCCCGGGGTACATCGTCATTCCCTCACCCCCGGCACCCCCTCGGGGTCGGGGTAGGGTCATCATCCCTTAACCCCGGGGCCCCCACCGGTCCCGGGGTACATCGTCATTCCCTCACCCCCGGCACCCCTCGGGGTCGGGGGTAGGGTCATCATCCCTTAACCCCGGGGCCCCCACCGGTCCCGGGGTACATCGTCATTCCCTCACCCCCGGCACCCCCTCGGGGTCGGGGGTAGGGTCATCATCCTTAACCCCGGGGCCCCCACCGGTCCCGGGGTACATCGTCATTTCCCTCCCCGGCACCCCCTCGGGGTCGGGGGTAGGGTCATCATCCTTAACCCCGGGGCCCCCACCGGTCCCGGGGTACATCGGTCGGGGTCGGGGTAGGGGGGCCCCCACCGGTCCCGGGGTACATCGTCATTTCCCTCACCCCCGGCACCCCCTCGGGGTCGGGGGTAGGGTCATCATCCCTTAACCCCGGGGCCCCCACCGGTCCCGGGGTACATCGTCACCCCCGGCACCCCCTCGGGGTCGGGGGTAGGGTCATCATCCCTTTCCCGGGGTACATCGTCACCCCCGGCACCCCCTCGGGGTCGGGGGTAGGGTCATCATCCCTTAACCCCGGGGCCCCCACCGGTCCCGGGGTACATCGTCATTTCCCTCACCCCCGGCACCCCCTCGGGGTCGGGGGTAGGGTAACCCCGGGGCCCCCACCGGTCCCGGGGGGTCGGGGTCGGGGGTAGGGTCATCATCCCTTAACCCCGGGGCCCCCACCGGTCCCGGGGTACATCGTCATTTCCCTCACCCCCACCCCCTCGGGGTCGGGGGTAGGGTCATCATCCCTTAACCCCGGGGCCCCCACCGGTCCCGGGGTACATCGTCACCCCCGGCACCCCCTCGGGGTCGGGGGTGGGTCATCACCCCTTAACCCCGGGGCCCCCACGGTCCCGGGGTGTTATCATCCTTCATCCCCGATACCCTTCGGGGTGGGGTCATCTGCGATCAACATGCGACGGTTGCCAAGAAACACGGCAACCTTCAGGTTGCACGGTGCTCGCATAATTTTCAGTACATGACCATACCTTGCCGCAGCATACCGTTCGGTACTTCCGTGATTGTGCCCTGTTACGGAGGGCCATGCCTCATAACGAGGTTTGGCGCGTTGCATGCCCCTGTGTATGACCATATCTTGCTACGGCGTACGGCACGCTACTACTTGCAGCTATACTCCGTCCCATCAGCCGGCGGCGCGCACTGCATACCTTCGCGACCGCCGGACACGTGTGATATCACATCAACAGGAGGTACGGGGGACGTCTCCGGCACGTGTAGCTGCAGTACGAAAGCAATCTCCCCTAGACGAAAGGTGGGGTATTAGGACAATATAAGAGGAAGGGAATGCGCGGTAAGTGGGATCCGAACTCTGGTTTTTCTGAGCTTTCTTCCTCCCAGCAAAAACCCTAACCGCCTCAGCTCCTCTTCGCTGGAGCGGTTCTTTGTCTGAACCCAAGCCACTAACTTGATCGTCGGAGGGTCCCCACCGGAGCTTCCGGTCCCCGGGGACTTTTCTTGCAGGATTTCCAGGAGCGAGACGTCTGTTTTCCCCGACGTTCGTGGAAAGTGACTTGGCGTCATCAGATTGGCGCGCCAGGAAGGGGGGTGCAAGAAAGACATCGAACCAGCTGCCTTCTTCTTCAAGACTCTGAAGCTATGGTGACTACTCGAACGAAGGGAGTTTCAGCCGGTCGCGCTGGGGGGCAGCGCTGCGGGGCTGGTCCACCCGCGGAGGCCCCCCCGGCTCTCCCATCCTCTTCCCAGAGCCTCTGAATCTCCAGGGGGCAGGGCCTTCTGCTCCGCAGAATGACGCCCTGCGTCTGCTCCACAGCCACTTCAAGAAGATCGATTCGCTGCCCTGGCCACCCAGGTCCAGTCGCTGGCGGCGGTGATCAAAGCATGCAGCAGCAGCAGCAAGCGGCCTTGCGGCAACCGGAGCCGAACCCGTCCGTCCCTGGAGTGGTGCAGCCTAGCCAGCACTCCTCCCGCCGGAGATCGCCGGTCCCTGCAGAGCATCACCGCCGATCCCCGGCCAAGCCACATCCCCGCGAGGCATCCAAAAGGCCCCGGTCTCCTCTCGTCACGCCAGCGTCTCCCCTAAACGGCGGCACGGAAAGGAGGCGGAGCGCCGCCGGCATCGCCGCCCCCGCTCTTCTTCTGAATCTTCGGGGGAGGGCTCCTTTGATGGCCGGATGCCTCGTCGAGCTGAGCGTCGACTCGAGGAGTGCAACCAGAAGCTGGAGGAGCTCAGCCGTCGAATCACTCACCTGCCAGAGACTGATTATGACAGTCGGCCTCCTCTGTCTCGCCGCATCATGGAAGAGCCTATCTCTACCAGGTTCCGCCTTCCTCAACTGGACCCATACGACGGGACTACGGACCCCTGGATCATTTGGAGAGCTACAAGGTACTTATGCAAGTTCAAGGGCCGCCGACTCGCTCATGTGTGTTGCTTTCCCGGCTACCCTGAAAAAAGCTGCCCGGGCTGGTATTCTCGTCTGCCGCCACGAAGTATCGACTCTTTCC
Source organism: Calamus simplicifolius (assembly GCA_900491605.1). NCBI lineage: Eukaryota > Viridiplantae > Streptophyta > Magnoliopsida > Arecales > Arecaceae > Calamus > Calamus simplicifolius. The sequence goes on along the minus strand of UESW01004624.1, from coordinate 196,073 downwards.
GCCAGTTGGAGAGGGCCTTTTTGGCCCACTTTGACGCTTGCCGGAAGATCCCAAGGGTGGCAGACAGCCTGTTCGCCGTGCAGCAGAAGAATGGCGAGTCTCTGCGGGACTATGTTGCCCGGTTCAAGGAGGCCGCCTTGGAGGTCTATAACCTGGAGGACTCGGTGGCAACCCTGGCTTTGAAGCGGGGGCTCCGCCCTTCTCGCTTCGCATACTCCCTTGACAAAAAGCCGCCGGGTTCCTACTCCGAACTTTTGGTTCGCGCCCAGAAGTACATCCGGGCGGACGAAGCTGACTTTTCCCGGCGTGAGGCCGGCGGGAGTATACCCCGGAAGCCAACCCAGCCAGAACCTGCGGAAGCCCGCCCCAGGAGGCCCGAGCCTCCTCGCCGACCCGACAACCGTCCTCGACCTCCTGCACCGAGAGACGGGCCTTACACTCCGTTGCTTGCTCCAATATCCCAGATCCTGCTCGAGATCGAAGGGGAGCCCTATCTGCAACGCCCTCCTCCCATCAACCCGAAGATTCCCCGGAACAAAAATCTCTACTGCCGCTACCACCGGGACCATGGCCACAACACCGACGACTGCCGACAGCTGAAGAAGGCCATTGAAGACCTCATTCAACAAGGCCACCTGAGGAAGTTCGTCCAAAGGAACAACCCAGGAGCTCCTGGCCCGTCAGCGCCTGCACCGCCGGTGATTGATAACACCCCGACGGAGAAGACAGTAGCGATGATTTCCTGGGGGGCAGGAGGCCCGTCAAAGAGACCAAGGGGAGAGGGAGGAGTGGAAACTGTAATTCCTTTTTTCGAAGAGGACTTGGAGGGGGTTGTAAATAAAGATGATGATAGCGTCGTCGTATCCATGACGATTGCTAAACACCCTGTAAAACGAATCCTGGTCGACAGTGGAAGTTCAGTAGATGTTTTGAACTACGATGCCTTTGTTCGCATGAACCTGTCGCATGATCTACTTCGGCCTGTCGTCACGCCTTTGATGGGATTCACGGGGGATTCTGTGAGGGTCGAGGGGGAAATTACTCTTCCCGTGACAGCTGGAACGGCTCCGTGCCAGAGCACTGTCCTTATAAAATTCTTGGTAGTCCGTGTGCCCCTGGCGTACAACGCGATTCTTGGGAGGCCCGGGCTCAACCTCTTGGATGCCGTCATTTCCACCAAGCGGCTCCTGGTGAGGTTCCCAACCAGCGGGATCGGCGAGATGCGAGGAGAGCGGGACCTGCCGGCGCCATGCTATCACTTGGCCCCCAGTCCCCAGGGGGCAGCGCTGCACATTGCCATCTGCATCGACATCAGAGACCCTTGACCCGCGAGACCTGGAGAGGAGGGGGGAACCGGCCGAGCGGCTGCTCACTTTCCCCCTCGGGGAGGACCCCGCGCAGACGATCCGCGTCGGAGCCTCACTTCCGGACGAAGCCCGTGACCGGCTCCTAGCCTTTCTGCGGGCCAACGCCGACGTCTTCGCGTGGTCAGCATCCGACATGCCCGGGATCCCGGAGGAGGTGATTACACATCAGCTCAACATCCGACCGGAGTGTCGGCCTATCAGGCAGAAGAAAAGGAGTTTTGCCCCGGACCGACAGAAGGCTGTTGATGAGGAGGTGCGGAAGCTGTTGGCGGCTGGCCACATCCGTGAGGTGCGCTACCCCGACTGGTTGGCGAATGTCGTGATGGTTCGGAAGGCCAGTGGAAGCTGGAGAATGTGCGTGGACTTCACCGACCTCAATAAGGCGTGTCCCAAAGACAGCTTCCCGCTCCCCCGAATCGATCAGCTGGTAGACGCCACCTCCGGGCACGGACGCTCAGTTTCATGGATGCGTTCTCGGGGTATAATCAAATCAAGATGAGCTCAGCGGACGAAGAAGCAACCTCTTTGTCACGGAGAAGGGGATCTACTGTTATAGGGTGATGCCCTTTGGACTGAAAAACGCCGGGGCCACTTACCAAAGATTAATGAACAAGGTTTTTGAGGATCAGCTGGGGCGCAACATGGAGGTATATGTGGATGACATGCTGACCAAAAGCCAGCGCGGAAGACCATGTGGTGGACCTCGAGGAGACTTTCAGCAATCTGCGCCGGTACCGGATGAAGCTCAACCCCCACAAATGCGCCTTCGGAGTAGCGGCTGGCAAGTTCCTGGGTTCATGGTGACCCAGCGCGGGATCGAGGCCAACCCCGACAAGATCAGGGCCATCCTGGAGATGCGGCCTCCGGTCAGCAAGAAGGAAGTACAGCGCCTGACGGGGGTGGCTGCCTTGAGTCGTTTTATGTCAAGGTCGGCGGAGAGGTGCCTGCCCTTCTTCAAGGCGCTGCGCAAGATCAACGGCTTCGAGTGGACGAAAGAGTGTCAGGGCTCCTTTGAAGAATTGAAGCAGTTTCTCTCCACTCCGCCGCTGCTGTCCAAGCCTGAAAATGGAGAGGAGCTCTTTCTATATCTGGCCGCTTCCCCGAGGCCGTTAGCTCGTGCTTGTGCGCGTGGATACCGACGGAGCTCAGAAACCAATCTATTACACCAGCAAGGTACTCCACGACGCTGAGACCAGATATTCAAAAACCGAGAAGATTATCTTCGCCTTGGTGGTCTCTACTCAGCGCCTTCGGCCTTACTTTCAAGCTCATCCCATCGTGGTGCTTACGGACCAGCCCCTGCGAGCTATCCTGTCTCGCCCCGACACCTCCGGCCGGCTGGCTAAATGGGCCATCAAGCTAAGCGAGTTCGACCTGTCCATCCGGCCAAGATCAGCCATGAAGTCCCAGGTGCTGGCGGATTTCCTAGTCGAGTGCTCCTGGGCTGAGAAGGATGTGGAGGAGGCGACCGGAGGAGTTTGGGACCCTCCCTCATCTGGGGAGGTGGGAGACTGGATCCTGCATGTAGACGGAGCGGCAAACTCTCAAGGGAGTGGAGCCGGACTCATTCTCGCAAGCCCGGAGGGAGACGTGGTGGAGTACGCTCTCAGATTCCAGTTCTCGGCGACCAATAACCAGGCGGAGTACGAAGCCCTGCTGGCGGGGATGAGGCTAGCAAAGGAGCTGGGCGCGGGGCGCTTGAGGGCCTTCACGGACTCTCAGCTCATTTCTGGACAAGTCGCCGGGGAGTACGAGGCTAGGGACCCCACCATGTCCCGCTACTTGAGCAAGGTGCAGTCCCAGGCGTCTCATTTCTCTTATTTTCGTGTCAGCTATATCCCCAGAGCGGAGAATGCCAGGGCTGACGCGCTGTCTCGTTTGGCCACTTCGGTCGACGGGACGTTGGGGAGAACATACGTGGAGCATCTACAAGTCCCAAGCATTGAGGCCGCGGATGAAGCATTGCCAGTGGAGCAGGAGCCCTCCTGGATGGACGCCTACATCCGGTACTTGACCGACGGCACTCTCCCGGGGACCCGGCTGAGGCCAAGCTGCTCAGGCGAAGGGCCCCGAGATTCTTGATGATGGACGGGAAGCTTTATCGAGATCATTCTCATATCCGGTCCTTAAATGTGTGGGGCCAACAGAATCGGATTATATCCTTAGGGAGATCCACGAGGGTGTATGCGGGAGTCACCTGGGGGGCAGAGCCCTAGCATACAAGGCCCTACGCCAAGGGTATTTCTGGTTGACAATGAAGGAGGATGCGGCCGAGCTTGTCAAGAGTGCGATAGCTGTCAACGTCATGCCAATATTCAGCGACAGCCAACGTCTCACCTAACTCCTCTGGTGGCACCCTGGCCCTTCGCCCAGTGGGGGATGGATATCTTAGGTCCATTTCCCCCGGCCTCCGGGCAGCGGAAGTTTCTCCTGGTGGCGGTGGATCACTTCACCAAGTGGGTTGAAGCTGAGGCTCTGGCCAAAATCACCGAGAGTAAAGTGAGATCTTTCTTCTGGAAGTCAATCATATGTCGGTTTGGCTGCCACGCACTCTAGTCACTGATAATGGCCGGCAGTTTGACAACGCACCTTTCCGGGAGTTCTGTTCCGAGCTGGGTATCTGTCAGAGGTTCACCTCCGTCGGGCATCCTCAAACCAACGGGGCAGCTGAAGTGACTAACCGGATCATCCTCCAGGGGCTAAAGACTCGACTGGATGGCTGCAAGGGACGATGGGTAGAAGAACTCTCCAACGTGCTATGGGCTTATCATACAACGCCACGAACTCCCACTGGCGAAACGCCATTCAGCTTGGTCTTTGGTTCTGAGGCCGTCATTCCTGTGGAGATCGGCGCGCCCAGCCCTCGGGTAGAAGCCTACAGTGAAGAAGATAACCCAGACCAACTGCGAGCCAACCTCGACCTGGTGGAGGAGATGCGGATCGGGCGCGGCTTCGAATGGCAGCCTATCGGCAACGGGCCGCGAAATACTACAACGCTCGCGTGCGCCCCCGGACGTTCCTACCAGGAGATCTAGTCCTTCGACGGGCTGAAGTCTCAAAGCCAACTGAAGGAGGCAAGCTGGCCCCTAACTGGGAGGGCCTTACCGAGTCACCTGAGACGCTCCACCACGGGCTTATAAAATGAAGAACTTGACGGGACACCACTTCCTAGGACGTGGAATGCGGATAACCTCCGCCGGTATTATCAGTAATGTATCCCTCCTCTCATAAAATCATCTCCGTATTTGTTTGCATGTTCACCCCCAATGCTGACGGAAGCCCTGCACCAGCCAGGCATAAAGCCCAGTGTACCACTGGCAGAGCTGTACCATCTTCGGCACCAAAGCCCTGCACCAGCCAGGCATAAAGCCCAGTGTACCACTGGCAGAGCAGTGTACCACTGGCTCTCAACAACAAAAGCCCGGCACCCCGTCGGCACCAAAGCCCTGCACCAGCCAGGCATAAAGCCCAGTGTACCACTGGCAGAGCAGTGTACCACTGGCTCTCAACAACAAAAGCCCGGCCCCATCGGCACCAAAGCCCTGCACCAGCCAGGCATAAAGCCCAGTGTACCACTGGCAGAGCAGTGTACCACTGGCTCTCAACAACAAAAGCCCGGCACCCCGTCGGCACCAAAGCCCTGCACCAGCCAGGCAGCCAGTGTACCACAGCCCAGTGTACCACTGGCAGAGCAGTGTACCACTGGCTCTCAACAACAAAAGCCCGGCACCCCGTCGGCACCAAAGCCCTGCACCAATCAGGCATAAAATCCGGCTAACCGCTGGCGGAGCGGTGCACCAACGATTCTTCATCCGGCGTCCCTACCGGTCAAAACAAGCTAAGTCCCGCGGGCATCAAGCTGCGCGCCAGACTGACACCAGGTCCAATACTTGACCGGGCCTTACGCCTATAGCTCCGAGGGAGCCTACCGGCCTAATCCCCGATCAGCGGTGCCCCCGCTCCCAAGATTCAACCCTACCTAACTCTAATCCGCGGGCCCATGTAACTAAGGCGGAGTGGCGCAGGTGGGGGAAGGTGTCCCTCGGAATCATCGAGACAAACAGAATCGTGGGGCCACGTATCAATTGATGAAGTTAACAATAATACGAAGATCATCATGAAAAGTATTTTCATTAACTAAGGACTACAAAACCCCGACGTAGTCGGGCTTACAAAAGAAAGAAAAGAAAAACAAAGTCGCGGACGCAGACTCATGGCTCTGCCGGTGCGGGCTCATCATCGGAAGAAGTCTGGTCTGACAATTCGATCTCCAGGGCCCGGGGGAAATTCAAATCCCTGGCCACCCTCTCCTTAGCATGCTGGAACCCGTCGAGGTATACAGCGGCCGAAGCTTCGGCCAGGTCATCTGCGAAATGCTCAGATGCCTTGTACTCTTCAACAAGTCCAGCAGCCCGAACTTTTCCGCAGCAAGGGCCTCCGCCGTGGTTTTTTCAGCCTCCCGAGCCTGGCTTATCTCCTCTCGGGCGGCTCAACTCTTCCTCACGACGGCAGTCTCCTCCCTTGCCGCTCTAGCCGCCGCACCCGCTCGGTCCTCGGCCTCCTGGAGCGCTGAGGTCAGCTCAGAGATGTGCATATCCCTGGCCATGACGCGCTCTCAGCCTCCGCCATCTGAGAGAGCGCCGCGCGCGTGCGATTGGCCTCCATTTCCGCCCGGCTTGTGGCGGCCCTCACCTCGCTTGCACAGGCGTCTTGACCGCTTCCAGCGCCTTTTCTGCGCGGCGCTGGGCCTCCTCGGCCTCCTTCTGCGTCTCCCGCAGAACCTTTTTTCCCCGTGGATAACCTCCCTGGCGGCCCTCAGGGAGTGCGCGATCTGCACACAAGCCCAGGTCAACAGGATATATATATGTAGGAACAGTAAGGGGAAGGAACGAGAAATGCTTACCTTGACCACTGCGGCGTAGGAGTCTCGGAAGAATGCGCCCGCCCCCAGATGGCTGAGATCTTCTATAATCCTGAGATCAAAAACCGGACCCAGGGCCTGCTCGGCCCAGCGGCCGTCGTCCAAGGAGTCCCGAGGCGGCCTGGGCGCGCCCTCGCCTCCCTCCGCCGTCCTGAAGTCCCCGGCTCTACGTGCGGACCACTCCCGAGTGGCCCTTCGGGGGATGGGCTCGCGGGGCCAGATGGTCCCTCGCCCCAGTCCCTGGCGGCGTCTGATGGGGTCGTCTCTCGGGGACCGGGAACTCCCGGTTGGCACACGCGCCCCCACTTCTGTTCCTCGGCGTGGCTCCCGCAGCCGCCCCCCTTCTGGTTCCTCGCGGTGGCTCCCGCAGTCGCCCCCACCTCTGGTGGAGTGTCGGCCGTAAGGTCGACCTCCGGTACAGCTGGGGCATGTGGCGGAGCCGGGGTGGGGAGACTGGTGCCGGGAGGGAGGCCCGGACCACCAGGCGTTTCGGGGCCGGGGCCCGCTGGTCCCTGGGCGGCCCTTCTCGGGCCCTTTTCTTGGCAGCCTTTACCACCTTCGCGGTCGGAATCTTCATTGCTGCATACACAGTTAGATTTTCAGAACGGTAAAAAAAAAAAAAAAAAAAAAGAAAAGGGGAAGAAGAAAAGCAGAATTTCTAAGTATGGAGAATTTACCCCGCTGGGAGATGAGACCCGCCAACTCAAAGTTGTCCTCCGCTAACAGCAGGGTGTACCGGGGGATCTCGGCGGTCAGCAATACCCCCATCGCCTCCCGGTCCCCAGGATGAACAGCCGCGGCGTTCCCTCGGAGGTCGGGGTCCCCCCACCGGGGCCGGACTTGGTCGATATTGGCAAAAAAGAAACGGGGTTTCCACCCCTTGATTGACGAAGGCAAAAGAAGCTTAAGGACCCTGTTGGGTCGGGGCTGGAATAGCCACCACCCTTTTTGGGCTCGGAGGGAGTAGAAATTGCAGAACAAACTGATCCTAGGAGTAATGCCTAGGCGATGACAGAGAATAACAAAGGCGCTAATCACACGGCAGGAGTTTGGGACTAGTTGAGAAGGAGTCAAAGAGTAGAAATCAAGCAGGCGGACAAAGAAAGGATGAAAGGGAGGGCGGAGACCTGCCTGCAGGCAGATCTCATAAAGAGCTACTCGACCGGGTCGGGAGGAGATGACCCGGTCGTCAGGTGTTGGTAGGAATAACTCGACCTCCCGAGGGATCCTGTAGCGGGCCCGGATCCTTTCCAGGTCCAGTCGCTTCAGGACGGAGGCTGTCCCCTCTGGGGACTCCTCCACCCTCGATGAGGTCCCGGCCCTCAACCGGTGGCCCCTTGATGGGGCCCCACCGGTGGCCCGTCGCCGGGCCAGAGGGATGTGGTCCTCCGAATCAGAGGACCACTCGATGGGAGGAGAAGGAGAAGGAGTCTGAGGCCTCACAGAAGGAGGACGGTCCTCAGAACCGTCCTCCGAGGTCCAAGAAGGTGAACTCATGAATAAAGAGAATTGAGACGAAAGGGCTGACCTGGAAGAGCAAAGAAAGCTGGGCACGAGCTCGCAGGTTGAAGGAACGCTGGGGAACAAAAGGAAGAAGATGATGGCGATGAAGCATCAGCCCGCCTCCCTTTGGCTAGCTTTATCGAGTTTTCAAAATGTCCCGCCATGTCTCGTCAGCCACGCGGCTTCTTGCTATACGCCGGTTCGCCTCGAGGATCACCCCGGCGCGTGGTGCGGCACGCCCCGGCCAGCGATGGGACCTTGCTGACGTCGCCGTAATGAGAGGAAATGATGATACGCCTTTTCGCGCAGACTCCGAAGAGCTCGTCTTCATTTTCGAGGGCGATCATGGCTGGCGCGGTGTACGGGGGCCGTCTCCTTACATTCCCCGCACCGTCCGCATAGAACTCAAGGGCAGGGATCAGCCACGTGGAGAACGCCCCTTGAGCCTCAGCGGTGGGACCCGCTTCGCCCCAGGGGCGAGGGGGCATCTGATATGACTGATCCCAACGCCGTCAGGAAAGGTAACGGCAGTCATCGTCATCCCTCACCCCCGGCACCCCTCGGGGTCGGGGGTAGGGTCATCCCTTAACCCCGGGGCCCCCACCGGTCCCGGGGTGCATCGTCATTCCCTCACCCCCGGCACCCCCTCGGGGTCGGGGGTAGGGTCATCATCCCTTAACCCCGGGGCCCCCACCGGTCCCGGGGTGCATCGTCATTTCCCTCACCCCCGGCACCCCCTCGGGGTCGGGGGTAGGGTCATCATCCCTTAACCCCGGGGCCCCCACCGGTCCCGGGGTGCATCGTCATTCCCTCACCCCCGGCACCCCCTCGGGGTCGGGGGTAGGGTCATCACTTAACCCCGGGGCCCCCACCGGTCCCGGGGTGCATCGTCACCCCCGGCACCCCCTCGGGGTCGGGGGTAGGGTCATCATCTTAACCCCGGGGCCCCCACCGGTCCCGGGGTGCATCGTCATTCCCTCACCCCCGGCACCCCTCGGGGTCGGGGGTAGGGTCATCATCCCTTAACCCCGGGGCCCCCACCGGTCCCGGGGTACATCGTCATTTCCCTCACCCCCGGCACCCCCTCGGGTCGGGGGTAGGGTCATCATCCCTTAACCCCGGGGCCCCCACCGGTCCCGGGGTACATCGTCATTTCCCTCACCCCCGGCACCCCCTCGGGGTCGGGGGTAGGGTCATCATCCCTTAACCCCGGGGCCCCCACCGGTCCCGGGGTACATCGTCATTTCCCTCACCCCCGGCACCCCCTCGGGGTCGGGGGTAGGGTCATCATCCCTTAACCCCGGGGCCCCCACCGGTCCCGGGGTACATCGTCATTTCCCTCCCCCGGCACCCCCTCGGGGTCGGGGTAGGGTCATCATCCTTAACCCCGGGGCCCCCCCGGTCCCGGGGTACATCATCATTCCCTCACCCCCGGCACCCCCTCGGGGTCGGGGGTAGGGTCATCATAACCCCGGGGCCCCACCGGTCCCGGGGTCATCGTCATTTCCCTCACCCCCGGCACCCCTCGGGGTCGGGGTAGGGTCATCATCCCTTAACCCCGGGGCCCCCACCGGTCCCGGGGTACATCGTCATTTCCCTCACCCCCGGCACCCCCTCGGGTCGGGGGTAGGGTCATCATCCCTTAACCCCGGGGCCCCCACCGGTCCCGGGGTACATCGTCCCTCACCCCCGGCACCCCTCGGGGTCGGGGGTAGGGTCATCATCCCTTAACCCCGGGGCCCCACCGGTCCCGGGGTACATCGTCATTTCCCTCACCCCCGGCACCCCCTCGGGGTCGGGGGTAGGGTCATCATCCCTTAACCCGGGGCCCCCACCGGTCCCGGGGTACATCGTCATTTCCCTCACCCCCGGCACCCCCTCGGGGTCGGGGGTAGGGTCATCATCCCTTAACCCCGGGGCCCCCACCGGTCCCGGGGTACATCGCCATTTCCCTCACCCCCGGCACCCCCTCGGGGTCGGGGTAGGGTCATCATCCCTTAACCCCGGGGCCCCCACCGGTCCCGGGTACATCGCCATTTCCCTCACCCCCGGTACCCCCTCGGGGTCGGGGGTAGGGTCATCATCCCTTAACCCCGGGCCCCCACCGGTCCCGGGGTACATCGTCATTTCCCTCACCCCCGGCACCCCCTCGGGGTCGGGGGTAGGGTCATCATCCCTTAACCCCGGGGCCCCATCGGTCCCGGGGTACATCGTCATTTCCCTCACCCCGGCACCCCCTCGGGGTCGGGGTAGGGTCATCATCCCTTAACCCCGGGGCCCCCACCGGTCCCGGGGTACATCGTCATTTCCCTCACCCCCGGCACCCCCTCGGGGTCGGGGGTAGGGTCATCATCCCTTAACCCCGGGGCCCCCACGGTCCCGGGGTACATCGTCATTTCCCTCACCCCGGCACCCCCTCGGGGTCGGGGGTAGGGTCATCATCCCTTAACCCCGGGGCCCCCACCGGTCCCGGGGTACATCCATTTCCTCCCCCGGCACCCCCTCGGGGTCGGGGGTAGGGTCATCATCCCTTAACCCCGGGCCCCCACCGGTCCCGGGGTACATCGTCATTTCCCTCGCCCCCGGCACCCCTCGGGGTCGGGGGTGGGGTCATCACCCCTTAACCCGGGGCCCCCACCGGTCCCGGGGTGCGTTATCATCCTTCATCCCCGATACCCTTCGGGGTGGGGTCATCTGCAACCAACATGCGACGGTTGCCAAGAAACACGGCAACCTTCAGGTGGCACGGTGCTCGCATATAATTTTCAGTACATGACCATACCTTGCCGCAGCATACCGTTCGGTACTTCCGTGATTGTGCCCTGTTGCGGAGGGCCATGCCTCATAACGAGGTTTGGCGCGTTGCATGCCCCTGTGTATGACCATATCTTGCTACGACGTACGGCACGCTACAACTTGCAGCTATACTCCGTCCCATCAGCCGGCGGCGCGCACTGCATACCTTCGCGACCACTGGACACGTGTGATATCACATCGACAGGAGGTACGCGGGACGTCTCCGGCACGTGGAGCCGCAGTACGAAAATAATCTCCCCTAGACGAAAGGTGGGGCGTTAGGACAAATATAAGAGGAAGGGAATGCGCGGTAAGTGGGATCCGAACTCTGGTTTTTCTGAGCTTTCTTCCTCCCAGCAAAAACCCTAATCGCCTCAGCTCCTCTTCGCTGGAGCGGTTCTTTGTCTGAACCCAAGCCACTAACTTGATCGTCGGAGGGTCCCCACCGGAGCTTTCGGTCCCCGGGGACTTTTCTTGCAGGATTTCCAGGAGCGAGACGTCTGTTTTCCCTGACGTTCGTGGAAAGTGACTTGGCGTCATCACCGTTGTTGCAGGACATCAGCAAAGTGATTGAGGATCAATTATTTATACTAGCTGTTAGCCTTCAAAAATTATTAGTGGATCTCTAACAATCGTGCTGATTAAGCCCCAAGGTTGACATCTTGTACAATCAAATCTTTCATCCCTTACTCAAAATAGCAACATGAGTTGCTATCAAAAATAAAATTTGGTAGTGCCTAAGCCAATATTTCTAATCTGGTATTACCTACCCAGGATAATGCATCTCGATCTCAATCAATATATAGAGATGATGCAGCATGTAAAGGCTTGAATCTTAAATCTTCTCTATTAAGCAAGTAATTTGAAATTAATTTTCTAGTTATTTATTTATTTTTTTGATAAGTAAAAGTGGACTTTTTTGAAAACACAAATTTGACATTATAATTATCTATCGAATAATATTCATTGTTCAAGTAAATTACATATGCATCCCCATCGCACATGTATGTTTGCATAAAATAAATTTTTTTATTCAGTGAGCAATTAGAATAATCCATCACCCTATACAGTCAAATAATCATAAGAACTCACATAAAATGTGGGACCTAGCATTTATGCAGCAGCAATGGTTGACGATGGGTCCAAGGGCGATCGAAGGGAGAGAACGTCAGCCTCAAACTCTTTGATCTATGTCGTTGTTCATGTGTTTATTTTTGTTTTGAACGCTCCTTTGACGAGAAAGCTCAGGCAGCAAAGTTCAGGGAGGGGAGGTGGTGGGGGCACCAGGAGCAGAAAGAGGTTACTAAGCTCATTATGAAATTTTTACTTTATGCTAGTTTGACTTTAAGTACTGTAATCAAGTTTTGTTAGTATGAGTCCAGTAATTTTATTTGAGTCAAGTATGAGTCCAATAATTTTATTTGAGTCAAGTCAAGATTTATTGAGTCAAAGTGTAAGAAGTTGAAGACCCAAGACCATGAAGAACCATATGCAGTGCACTACCTCAGTCCCACAAGAAATTCCAATCAAAGTAGGCACCATCTACTCAATTAGGGCATACCAAGATTTTCATAAAGTCATCTCAGGATAAAAGAAAGCAAATAAGCCTCCTATGAAAGGTGACTTGCCGTCCACTCCTTATGAAAAGCAGAATATAGAGCCATTTTCTGATCTCTTTCTCTTATTTCAAGATGCCACCTATCTTCTTATTTGGGAAAGCTATTCCCTGATCTCTTTCTTTTGTTTCAAGATGCCACCTATCTTCTTATTTGAAAAAGATATCCCTTGATCTCTTTTTCTTATTTCAAGATGCCGTCTATCTCTTTATTTGAGAAAGCTATCCCATGATCTTTTTTCCTTGTTTCAAATGCTGCCTATCTTCTTATTTGGAAACAATATTGCGCCCTTTTTTTTCATGTAATTCAAGGGTTAGGGTTTATTATAAAAACCCTCCCTTCTTCTTGTAAAGGATAATTGATGATTAATGAAAAAGAGTCTTCTTCTTCTATTTTTCTGTACTCCTGAGCATTGACACTCCATGAGGAAGAGGGTGAGAGGCCCAACAAATAGTCGTTTCAATACCTGTTCCAAGCATCCTAGCCCAAGACGCCACGGTGCTACGATCCTTAGATGAAGTCCTCCTTGTCTCCAAAACCATCTGAAGAAAAGCCAAATATCTGTGGTAGCATAGCTTCGTCTTTCAGGAGCTCATCCCGAGACCTATGTGATCCAATTTTTTAGGACAAAGATCATCATTGCCTAGTAATCAAACCCATTCCTTCTCATAAGTTTTATTTTGTTGAAGAAAATGCATGTTCTAAGTAGTGGTTTTTCAACCCTAGGATCATGTTTTCTTTATTACTTAGTGAATCGTGTTCTACAGGTAGTTACTTTACTCTTCGCATATTCATCCTTAGTTTATTCTTACTCGTTTTAGAAAGTAAAGTACCTTAAAATATGAATCATTGCTCTATGTTAATCTCTTGCATAGTACATCCCGCATCAGTTTGGTATCAGAGCAAGCTAGAATATGTTCATGCTTAGTGCTAAAATTTTTTAATCATCTAATTAATCTTTATTAAATCTATAATTTTCTTCTTATTTTTAGATCTACAACATAAATAAATAATATATATATATATATATATATATATATTACATATTTTACTTTAGGTTTTCATATGTATGCACATGTATCACTGAATTCACTTAAAGGCAATTTCTCTATCTCAGGAAAGGAAAGGATTTCATTACCTTTCCTAGGCCCAAAACAACCACCCTCATCTTGATCTCAAGCCTAATTAAAATTGAGTAGAAACCTAAAGCAAAGCTAGGAACACCCACGTGGTTGAGTTCCAAGTATTGTGATAAAACTGATGTACTCAATAATTAGGTCCCTACGAGAGCGGGGAGCCTCCCACAATCCCACCTCTTACTTGGCCAGTAAAAAGGATAATTAATGAGTTGATTGTAATTTGAATTGATTCATTCTACTTGAGCTTCTAGGCCTAAAAATCCTAGAACGAATTTGTGTGTTGCATGACCTCCAGGTTAGAGCCCATTATCAACATCCCCAAACACAACAAAGCTACACCATGGATCCGAATCTTAAAACTTTAATGAGAACCATGACTGAATAATTTGGACAATCAAACAATAGGTTTGACCAAATGGAAGAGCGAATCAAGACCCTTGCAGAAAATTGATTGAACCAACTGAACCTAAATCACCTAAACCAACTCTCCTTGGTCTAAGAGTCCATCATCATGATCTCACCCCTGAACATAATCTTAGACGCCCACACCAAGACTTTCTGGATTTGAAGGAAAGAGCCATTAGGAACATCAGGTTAGAAGCATCTACATTTGATGGCAGTCTTGACCCCAAGGTATACACTGATTGGAAAGAAGATATGGAACAATACTTTAAGTGGTATGAAATGTCTGAAGAGAGAAAGTTTAAGTTTGTTAAACTTAGATTAGTTTGCCAGGCTAGACTATACTGAGAGAATGTTTAAAGGATAACTAGGCAAAGGGAATACATACTCATAGCTACCTGAAGAGTTGTGAAACTTAAGCTTAGGAAAAGTATCTCCTCATATCCTATCACCAGAGACTTTTAGATCAATGGTAGAGGCTGAGTCAGGGAAGCAAGACTATATATCAATACATAGCCAAATTTGATGAATATATCATGAGGTATAACATAAATGAATCTAAAGCTGTAACCCTATCTAGATTTAGGGTTGGACTATGTGAGGACATTTAGAGAGAATTATTTTTAAGAGAAGTCCATGATCTTGAACAGGCTTATCAGATAGCTAGAGACTACGAGAGATTCTAAAGGAAACCCATAATCCGTCGACCTAAACCCACTAGGAATGATACCCTTAATAAAAAACCAAGGTCTAGTCAAGTGCACCCAAGCCGACCTACTCCTAGCACCCCATTGACCCACAAGAAAGATAAGGGTAAGTCACCTGAAGTTCAGAGGAATTTTAATCATAATGCTCCTTATTTTAGATGTCATAAATTGGGACACTATACTAGTCAATGCCCAATCTGATCCCTACACATAGGAGAACTAAAGGAAGAAGATCCTGAACCCACTAATGAGCATGAAGGAGAAGTGTATGAAGCTGGAATATACTTAGTGATGAATATGAAGGAGATAAAAAAGTTATTGAATCATCTGATTTATCAAAAGTTGTTAGATGTATCTTGACCCAAACTAAAGAACAAGAGGATTGGCGTAGGACCCATAACCTACAGACATTTGTGAAGTTAGAGGAAAAGGTATGTAAGATCATCATAGACAGTGAAAGCTGTGTTAATGCCATCTCAACCAGTGCTATCAAAATCCTAGGTTTATCTATGGTTTTCCATCCCAATCCCTATAAGGTATCATGTATAGACTCAACTTTCATCCCCATTAAACTGAAATGCCAAGTCATAATCCAACTACAATCCTATCAAGAAAAGGTATGGTGTGATGTCCTTCCTATGGGAGTTAGCAGAATCATCTTAGGTCGACCTTGGTTATATGACCATGATGCTTCTCTGAATGATCGATCCAACTCCTACTTCTTTAACCACCATGAAAAGAAGCTTGTGATAAATCCAACTCCACCTAAGGATCATATTAACAAGGAATCTAGTAACCTAAAAGAGAAGAAACTGGGATTAAATTTGATCAGCGCTAAAGAACTAGAGCATGAGATCACTGAGGGTTCATCAGTTTGGATCTTAACTATTAGAAAATTTTATGATCAAACCCAAAAATAATACCCTCAAAAGATAGTAGAATTTTTGAAAGAGTTAAAATTTTTGAAAGAGTTCCAAGATATGTTTTCTGAAGAACTTCCTGATCAATTACCATCTTTAAGGAACATCCAACATACTATAAATCTAGTCCTAGGAGCCACTTTGCCTAACTTTCACCTTATAGGATGAATCCCACTAAGCACTTCCCACTGAGCCACTTTGATGCCTCCAAGGTGGCCAAACTTTTCTTAGATGAAGTGGTTAGGTTACATGGCCTACCAAAAACTATTGTATCAGATAGGGATGTTCGATTTACGAGTTACTTTTGAAAAATCCTCTGGCACATGTTAGGAACTAAACTCAAATTTTTTACTTTCTACTACCCTCAAATCGATAGTCAAATCGAAGTAGTGAACTGAATCCTTGAAAACTTGTTGAGATGTCTTATAGGTGAAAATACTAGAAATTAAAACCTTTTGTTACCTAGAGCCGAATTTGCCTACAACAGTTCAGTTAATAGGACCACAGGCAAGAGTCCTTTTGAGATTATCCATGGTTATAAGCCTAATAGACCCATAGACCAAATCCCTTTGCCCATACATGCACGTGTCTCTGAGTCAGCTGAATCATTTGCACAATATGTTAGAGTTTTACATAAAAAATTATCAATAAGATTAATTTGAGCAATGATACTTATAAAAATATGGCTAATTTCCGAAAGAGAGTTAAAGAATATGCTGAGGGAGATTATGTGATAATTAGGTTTAGACATGAGTGATTTTTTTCGAAGATCGTAAAAAAGTTACATGCCCGTGAAGCTGGACCCTTCAAAGTAATAAAGAAAGCTGAACTTAATGCATATGTGCTCGAGTTACCACCTAAATTTGGCATTAGCTCAACCTTCAATATCTCAGACCTAGTTGAGTATAGGGAACCAGCAATGATACCTAGTGAGCCATTTGGATCCGACTCTATTCTTGAGAGCGAACCCATACCTGAGTGTCCACCAATAAATTTACCTAAGAGCATAGAGCGGATTAAGCGTATTCTGGATGACCAAGCTATTACTATTCAAAATAAAGGCTACCAACATTATTTAGTTTATTGGCAAGGTTGATCAAAATCTGAGGATTCTTGGATCACTCGAGAGGATCTGTAGCACCTCGACCTAAACCTATTGGAGCAATACCAGAGCCGGATTGACCCTTACTCCATAGAGTCAAGTTCCTTCCATTCCGAAAGAATTGGTGAGGGCACTAGGATCAGACAGAGGTTACTAAGCTCATTATGAAAATTTTACTTTATATTGGTTTGACTTTAAGTACTATAATCAAGTTTTGTCAGTATAAGTTAAGTAATTTTATTTGAGTCGAGTATGAGTCTAATAATTTTATTTGAGTCAAGTCAAGATTTATTGAGTTAAAGTATAAGAAGTTAAAGACTCAAAACCATGAAGGACCGCATTCAGTGCACCACCTCAGTCCCACATAGAAATTCAGTCAAAGTAGGCACCATCTACTCAATTAGGGCATCCTAAGATTTTCATAAAGTCATCTCAGCATAAAAGGAAGCAAATAAGTCCCCTATGGAAGGTGACTTGCTGCCTACTCCTTATGAAAGTAGAATATAGCGCCATCCCCTGATCTCTTTTTTTTTATTTTAAGATGCTGCCTATCTTCTTATTTGGGAAAGCTATTGCCTGATCTCTTTTGCTTGTTTCAAGATGCCGTCTATCTTCTTATTTAGGAAAGATATTCCCTGATATCTTTTTCTTGTTTCAAGATGCCGCCTATCTCCTTATTTGAGAAAGCTATCCCCTAATCTCTTTTCTTTATTTCAAGATGTCGCCTATCTCCTTATTTGAAAATAATATCGCGCCCTTATTTTTTTATTTTTTTAAATATAATTCAAGGATTAGGGTTTATTATAAAAACACCTTCATTCTTCTTGTAAAGAGTAATTGATGATTAATAAAAAATAGTCTTTTTCTTCTATTTTTCTGTGCTGCTGAGCATTGACACTCCGTGAGAAAGAGGATAAGAGGCTCAATAAATACTCATTCCAATACATGTTCCAAGTATCCCAGCCCCAAGATGCTAAGGTGCTATGATCCTTAGATGAAGTCCTTCTTGTCTTCAGAATCATCTGAAGGAAAGCTGAAACATTTATGGTAGCATAGCTTCATCTTTCAGGTGCTCATTCCAAAAGCTGTGTGATCTGGCCAATCTTTTAGGACAAAGACCATCATTGCTTGGTAATCGGACCTATCCCTTCTTATAAGTTCTATTTTGTTGAAGAAAGAGTATGTTCTAAGTAGTGGTTTCTCAATCCTAGAATCCTATTTTCTTTATTACTTAGTGAATTATGTTCTATGGGTAGTTACTTTACTCTTCGCATATTCATCCTTAGTTTATTCTTACTCATTTCAAAAAGTAAAGCACTTTAAAATATAAATCATTGCTCTATATTAATCTCTTGCATGGTACATCCTGCATTAGGAGAGGAGCGAAGGGAAAATACTTTATATTGACACGGTGGTAGGTGAATTGGTGAGCCAAGACAAGATAAGAAAACATCGGTGATGTTGATGCTGAATCACCAGTACAGTTTTTCTTTGTTACGAGATCTCCTACTGAAGGAAGAGAGCCCCCCCGGAAGAACCCCCTTCCCTTCCTCTTATATCTTTCGAGCTTTTCCCAAAATGTTCCTTTCTCCTTTTCATCATCATATCGTCAGCATCGAGTCATTTTTTCTTTCTTTCTTTTTTTCGGCTAGAAAGTTAACGTGTAAGATAAAGTTAGCTTCAGACAAGAGCGTGCCACGTGGTTATTTATCGATAATTAATAGTAAAGGTATTAAGAAACTTGCTTCGGAAGCTAAGGATCTTCATGATGATCTTGATTTTCCCAAGGGAATATCAGGGTTAGTGGGAATGTCAGAGTCAGAGAAGAGTTATCTGGCCCTAAAATAGGTGCTCAGTATCTCCTTTATTCGAGCTTTTCGATGGATGGTAATGCTCCAGCGTTTGTCTTATTTGAGTCATTTAAAGCGTCATGATGCTTAATGATTCTCGATTTCTGTTCTGGACACGATAGCTCCTCGCGTTTAGTGCTTTTGATACGAGAATGATTCCAAGATTAGAGGCCGTCCAGGACCTGGGGGCCGCCTAGGGCAGGGGCCGTCCAGGACCTGGAGGCCGCCTAGGACCAGGGGCCGTCCAGGACCTGGGGGCCGCCTAGGACCAGGGGCCGTCCAGGACCTGGGGGCCGCCTAGGACCAGGGCCGCCCAGGACCTGGGGCCGCCTAGGACCAGGGGCCGCCCAGGACCTGGAGGCAGCCTAGGATCAGGGATCGTCCAGAACCTGGGGGCCGCCTAAGACTAGGGGCCGCCCAGGACCTGAGGGCCGCCTAGGGCTAGGGGCTGTCCAGGACCTGAGGCCGCCTAGGACCCAACCGGCTAGGACTAGGAGGCCGCCCAGAACCTGGGGGCCGCCTAGGACCAGGGGCCGCCCAGAAGCTGGGGGCCACCTAGGACCAGGGGGCCGCCTAGGACTAGGGGCCGCCCAGGACCCGAGGGCCGGCTAGGACCAGGAGGCCGCCCAGGACCTGGGGCCGCCTAGGACTAGGGGCCGCCCAGGACCTAGGGGCCGCCTAGGGCTAGGGGCCGTCCAGGACCTGGAGGCTGCCTAGGGCCAGGGACCGCCCAGGACCTGGGGGCCGCCTAGGACTAGGGGCCGCCCAGAAGCTGGGGGCCGCCTAGGACCAGGGACCGCCCAGGACCTGGGGCCGCCTAGGACCAGGGTCCGCCCAGGACCTGGGGGCCGCCTAGGACCAGGAGGCCGCCCAGAACCTGGGGGTCGCCTAGGACTAGGGGCCACCCAGAAGCTGGGGGCCGCCTAGGACCAGGGACCGCCCAGGACCTGGGGGCCGCCTTGGACTAGGGGCCGCCTAGGACCCGAGGGCCGGCTAGGACCAGGAGGCCACCCAGAACCTGGGGGCCGCCTAGGACTAGGGGCTGCCTAGGACCTAGGGGCCGCCTAGGGCTAGGGGCCATCCAGGACCTGGGGGCCGCCTAGGACCAGGAGGCCGCCCAGGACCTGGGGGCCGCCTAGGACCAGGGGCCGCCCCGGACCTGGGGGCCGCCTAGGGCTAGGGGCCATCCAGGACATGGAGGCCGCCTAGGACCCGAGGGCCGACTAGGACCAGGAGGCCACCCAGAACCTGGGGGCTGCCTAGAACTACGAGCCACCCAGAAGCTGGGGGCCACCTAGGACCCCGATCTTACTTCCTGTTTACCAACCATGTCATATGCCCCCTCGCCCATGTCCCTTGTATTCAGGTGCGTTGCACCTGCGCAAGGGAGAGGGGCGGAAAATTTTGAATTTCAAATTTCCGCATTCGATAAGTGTCGTTTCGAGAAAAGGAAAAAAGAGGGGGATGCGCATATCTCTAGGAAGATAGTGTCTTTTCGCCTGTCTGGTCCCACTCGGGGATCGCCATGTGGCTTTGCGGCGCTCGAGGCATTGTATTCAAAATATAAAAAAAGGGCCGTCCCCTCTATCCCTTTGTCTTTTATTTGTAGATTCTTCCGCGGTCTTACTTCTCCAAGTCCAGGTTAGTTGACTCCTTCTTCTCCTTTTTCTTTTTCCATGGATCCCTCCCAAGATAGGAAAGGTAAAGGCCCTATGATCGAGCCCTCCCATGAAGAGATTCTTCAGGCGCGTCGTCAGGCCCTCGGAGGGGTGGCCATCCGCAGGGATCAACCTGCCGCCCGGCCTGCGCGGCCTGTGTCTAGGTCATTACCCCAATCTCCTAGGGCTTCTTCTTCATCCACCAGCCGTGAGGTAGGGCTCCCGGCAATTGCTTCTAAATCAGCCGGCCCGGCGGAGGTCGCCTCAGTTACAACTTCCCAAGACCTTAGGAACCTTAGGGCTCAGTTTGGGATTCCCAGCAACATTCGGCTTTCCGTTCCCCTCCCCGAGGATAGGGTTACCCTAACGCAACCAGGAAAGGTTGCATTGTATGAAGAATTTTTTAAGGGCGGTCTACGATTGCCCTTGCACCCTTTCTTTATAAACTTGTTGAATAGGTATCACCTCATTCCCGCACAACTTACCCCAACTCCATTCGTGTCGTCTTTTCATTTCTGGTGCTTTGTTATTTTCACGGAGCTTCCGCCCGACTCTCCTTATTTAGGGCATTGTATAGGATCCGAAACCCTGTAAGGGATGGGTGGTGGAGCTTTGCGTCGAGGCCTAAGAGAGTCCTTAAGCTTAACCTTCCTTCCAAAATTAAAGGGTGGAAGTCACGGTTCTTTTATGCACATTTGGAGGGGCTGGGCGTAGACTGGGGTATTCCGGATACTAGCTCTAACCAGAACTCAAGTGTTGATGAGAAAGACCGTGAACTATTCAACACTTTGATTTCCACCATTGTGCCCCCCAGTAGGGAACTGCTATCGGAGGACAATCTTCGGGAGATCGCATTCGTGCCGGTGTCGCTGGCTGCAGCGCCCGGTGAGCCTCGAAGAGTTTTATTATTATTATTGCAATTTCCTTGCTTGTTTGGACATCTGGTATTTGAATAGATGTCCCTTAGTGTACATATTATTTTCGCAGCTAGTATATTATGTGTCCTCTTTTTAGCTAACCTCGTGCTCTCTGTATTGCAGCAATGAGGTTTTCTCAAGATTCGTTGATATCGGGTCTTCGAAAGAGAGGAGGAAGTGACCGCGGCACGGCAGGAACTGAGCCTAAGAGGCCCTGCCAGCGGGAACCGGGTCACCGTACTCAGCCCCTAACGGCTCTCCCTGAAGCAACACTAATAGAGGAGGGCGAGGGAGAGGAAAATCCTCCCGATGGAATACCGATAGGGGGCCCTGCCGAGGGGAGCCTACTGGCGGCCGCCTCATCTCCTGCTAGGGGCGTCGGGGGGTCGTTTGGGAGCACAGAGGTCATCGAGACCAACCCGTCTGGCCCGTCATCGCCAAAAGAAGCAGGCGCCCTCGCTCCCTCGGATGCCTTAAGGAGTCCATCTCCACCTTCCCGAACACCTAGCCTGGGCGCCCCATATAAAAGTTGTTTATGAGAAATAGTTCTCAAGCTTTCGATCTTGCCCGGGTTCCAGGCCAAAATGAGGAAACTACCATTGGAGGAGTCCTTCGACACTATGTTCACAGTTGCACTTCAGGTAGGGTCATGACCTTTTCCCTTTTTCTCCTTTCGTAATTACGAAGTTCTGGTATTTATCGATGTATATTACAGATGTCTAACGGTCTCTTCGTTCTACGTGAGGACCTGACCAAGGCCAAGTCTCATAGTGAGAGCTTGGGTAAAGAATTGGTGGAAAAAAGGCCCGGGAATCGAAAGCATTACATGACCTTCGGGTTGTCCAGGAAGATTATCGAGCGTGGCGGGAGAGGGCTGAGAAGGAGCTGCGGAGCCTGGACGCCCAATTATCTGAAGTCCGGGCAAAATTGTTGCAACAGAAGAAAGATTAAAGGGAGCGGTTCTCAGGCTAGAGCATACTGAGAATCGAGCCGACAACGCAGAGGCCGCGGCCTGCGACGCTGTGAAAAATTGGCCTTGGCCGAGAGGGATACGAAGGAGGCTCTGGACAAGGTTGCGGAAATGGAGACGGAGGTTCAGGAGAGGATGACCGCGGCCGAGGCTAGGGCTCAGGAAAAGGTGGCTGCGACTGAAGCTAGGGTTCAGGAGGCCATCAAAGAGTATAAAGATTCTTCGGACTTTGCGTCGGAACTCCACGAGGCCTCTATGGACGCTTTCATTTAGGGTTTTGAGAGGTGCAAGCGGAGACTATCCCGCACTTCAAATTAGAAAACCTTGGATGCTTTCAACCCGAGGACGATGAAGAAACATCTGATGTTGAGGTTGAAGATGCGGCGGGTAGGGCGGTGATAATTAAAGACCCCGTCACAGAAGCGTCTACTACTGAGGAGCCGGCCTCCGGTCCGACTACCGAGAGGGGGCGTCCCGAGGATTAATGGAAGGTGTCCAGGCTTACCATGGTTTTAACTTTTTGTTCTTGACTTTGTCCTTAAGGGATCCCTTTTGTAAATCAGTTGATGTCAGCTCACGGACAATACTTTATAAAGTTTTATAGAGATCTGACTTTGAACGAGCAAATGCTACTTTTTACTTACTCGATGCTTCAATTGTTCGACTCTTGATTTTTACCCATTACATAGGAGATCCGCTCGCAAGTCGGTGTTAAGTCCGAATTTCAGGGTCGTTCTTCTGGTATATTGTCTCAGGACGCAAGTCCTGAAACTCTGATAGGGCAAGCAGTTTAGGGACCCCCGTAGGGGAGTTTAACCTGGGCTCGAGGAGGTACGGTGTCCTTAGGACTGTGGGGTGTCCTTAGGACTGTGGGGCCGCCGAGCCCCTTTGCAGAATTGTCTCTCGGGGGTAGCCGGGTACCCGCCTAAGAGTGTGACTCGGGGCTGCCTAAGTCATGGACTTGAACCTCCTCAGGGGTAGGTGATACCAGCCCGGGGGTGTCCTTAGGACTGTGGGGCCGCCGAGCCCCTTTGAAGAATTGTCTCTCGGGGGTAGCCGGGTACCCGCCTAAGAGTGTGACTCGGGGCCGCCTAAGTCATGGACTTGAACCTCCTCAGGGGTAGGTGATACCAGCCCGGGGGTGTCCTTAGGACTGTGGGGCCGCCGAGCCCCTTTGTAGAATTGTCTCTCGGGGGTAGCCGGTACCCGCCTAAGAGTATGACTCGGGGCCACCTAAGTCATGGACTTGAACCTCCTCAGGGGTAGGTGATACCAGCCCGGGGGTATCCTTAGGACTGTGGGGCCGCCGAGCCTCTTTGAAGAATTGTCTCTCGGGGGTAGCCAGGTACCCGCCTAAGAGTGTGACTCGGGGCCGCCTAAGTCATGGACTTGAACCTCCTCAGGGGTAGGTGATACCAGCCCGGGGGTGTCCTTAGGACTGTGGGGCCACCGAGCCCCTTTGAAGAATTGTCTCTCGGGGGTAGCCGGGTACCCGCCTAAGAGTGTGACTCAGGGCCGCCTAAGTCATGGACTTGAACCTCCTCAGGGGTAGGTGATACCAGCCCGGGGGTGTCCTTAGGATTGTGGGGCCGCTGAGCCCCTTTGAAGAATTGTCTACAGGAAATCTTCAAACATGTGCATCTATTAATTTTTGGGTAAGTACATCCATTACATTACTGATGGTATTATCGGAGATTATCTGCGTTCCACGTTCGGGGGATCGATCGCCCATTCAGATCTTCAAGTCGGTACGCTCCACGGTGAAGGACTTCCGCTACTTGGTAGGGCCCCTCCCAGTTTGGAGACAATTTTCCCCCTTCCGTTGGTTTGGACACCGAGGCCTTTTCAGAACTAAATCTCCCTGACGGAAGCTTTTCGAGCGGACGCGAGTATTATAATATCTCGCCACCCGCTGCTGATAGGCCGCCATTTTAATTTGAGCTCGATCACTCGCTTCATCAATGAGGTCGAGACTGGCTCTTAAATTAGGGAGGTTGTCAGCTTCATCATACGATTCCACTCGAATACTTGGCAGGCCAATCTCGACTGGGATAACAGCTTCAGAACCGAAAACCAGATTAAACGGCATCTCTCCTATCGGTGTCCTGGGAGTTGTGTGGTATGCCCAGAGCACACTCGGGAGTTCTTCCACCCACTTCCCTTTGGACGTGTCCAGCCTGGTCCTCAGTCCCCGCAATATCATACAATTCGTAACCTCGGCCTCTCCATTAGAATGTGGATGGCCGACGGAGGTGAATCGATGCGTGATGCCGAGTTCGGCGCAAAAGTCTGGAAGGCAACGTTGTCGAACTATTGGCCGTTGTCAGTGACAAGAGTATGTGGTATGCCGAATCGGCAAATAATGGCTTTCCAGAAAAAGGCTTTGACCTTGGCTTCAGTGATCCTAGCGAGTGCTTCGGCTTCGACCCACTTAGTAAAATAATCGACGGCGACGAGCAGGAATTTTCGCTGTCCCGATGCCGGAGGGAAAGGGCGAGGATGTCCATGCCCCATTGAGCGAAAGCCAGGGAGCAAAAAGAGGGTTCAACTGAGAAGCCGGTTGTCGCTGAATACAGGCGTACCGTTGGCATTGGTTACATCTTTTCACCAGTTCAGCTACATCTTCTTGCATAGTTAGCCAATAATATCCTTGTCGGAGGGCTTTACGCGCCAGAGATCGGCCTCCTGAATGATTCCCGCAAATGCCTTCATGAATCTCCCTAAGAATGTAATCCGCGTCTGCCGAGCTGACGCACTTGAGGAGAGGTTGGGAAAAGGATCTCTTGTAGAGTTGGCCATCTAGCAGCACAAACTTAGAGGCCCTCCGCTTGAGTAGCCTGGCCTCTTCATGGTCAACTGGGAGGACACTGTCCTTCAAGTATCGGATATAAACGTCCATCCAAGTTTCTTCTTGGGCAACCGGTAGAGCTTCTTCCGCGGCCTCGATGCTAGGTGTCTCCAGATATTCAATGTAGGTTTTGCCCATGGCGCTGTCCGCGGACGTAGCAAGCCGAGCCAGCATATCAGCTCTAGCATTCTCCCCTCTGGGGATGTAACTAATGGTGAAGTGATCTAACAAGGGAATTAGTAGTTTAACCTTGTTTAGATACTGGGACATAACAGGGTCCCGAGCCTCATACTCCCCAGACACCTGGGCAAAATAAGCTGTGAGTCAGTGAAAGCTCAGAGATGCTTGATTCTCATCCCATGTGCTAGTTTAATTCCGGCTAGCAAGGCCTCATATTCGGCTTGATTGTTAGTAGCTTCAAAGAGGAAACGAAGAGCGTACTCCAGCACCACACCCTCTGGGCTGGCGAGAATAAGACCAGCCCCGCTCCCCTGGGAGTTGGAGGCTCCATCGACATGGAGGACCCACGCCTTATCATTCCCTTCGTCGACATCTAAAAGAATCCGGGGGGACTCCTCTTGATGCTCTTCAGACCAAGTGCACTCTACTAGGAAATCGGCCAAGACCTGGGATTTCAAAGATGCTCTGGGCTGAAATGACAAGTCGAATTCCCCTAGCTTGATGGCCCACTTGGCCAACCGGCCAGAGGTATCAGGGCGAGACAAATGGCTCTGAGAGGCTGATCAGTGAGCACAACTATAGGATGAGCCTGAAAGTAGGGTCTGAGTCGTCGGGCGGAGATGAACAAAGCAAAAATGACCTTCTCCATCCTAGAATACCTCTCTTCTACACCATGAAGTACCTTACTGGTATAATATATAGGTCTCTGAGTGGCATGGTCGCTGACACGCACCAGAACGGAACTGACGGCTTCCCAGGAAGCCGCAAGATAGAGGAAGAGCTTTTCTCCCTCCTCCGGTTTAGACAACAAGGGCGGTGTGGACAAGAACTCTTTAAGTTTTTCGAAAGCCCGTTGACAGTCTTCCGTCCACTCAAAACCGTCCGCTTTACGTAGGACCTTGAAGAAGGGTAAACACCTCTCTGCCGATCTTGACAAAAATTGGCTTAATGCTGCTATCCTCCCGGTGAGTTGTTGTACCTCTTTTTTACATGCTGGCCGCCTCATATCAAGAATGGCCTGAATCTTCTCTGGGTTTGCTTCAATTCCCCGCCGGGTCACCAGAAAACCCAGGAATTTCCCGGTGGTAACCCCAAATGCACATTTGCGTGGGTTAAGCTTTATTCTATGGAGCCGGAGGTTGCGGAAAGTCTCCTGCAGGTCGGCGACATGGCCAGTGGCACAGGTGCTCTTTGTCAACATATCATCTACATATACTTCCATGTTGCGGCCGAGCTGGTCTTTAAAAACTTTGTTCATCAGCCTCTGATAGGTAGCTCCTGCGTTCTTCAGTCCGAAGGGCATTACTTTATAGCAATAGATGCCCTTCTCAGTGATAAAAGAAGTATGCTCTTCATCGAAGGGCTCATTTTTATCTGGTTGTACCCCGAGAAAACATCCATGAAGCTAAGAAGTTCATAGCCGGAGGTAGAATCTACTAACTGGTCGATCCGCGGCAACGGAAAGCTGTCCTTAGGACAAGCCTTATTAAGATCGGTGTAATCGATGCAGATCCTCCACCCTCCGTTGGCCTTCCGGACCATGACCACATTGGCTAGCCAGTCAGGGTATTGTGCCTCTTGAATATGACCAGCTGTAAGCAATTTATCCACCTCTTCATCAATGATCCTCTGCCGCTCAGGAGCGAAACTCCTTTTTTCTGGCGGACGGGGCGCAGCTTGGTTGATATTAAGCTGATGAGTGATCACCTCTTGGGGTATTCCGAGCATATCCATCATTTTCCAGGCGAAGACATCCGCATTCGCCGATAAGAAAGCTAGGAGCTGATCCCGGGCTTCAGGGGGAGGAACTCACCAATCTGCACGGTCCTGGTAGAATCGCCCCCCAGGGGGCAAGATATCAGACGCTCCGCTGGCTCTCCTCTCCGCTCAATTTCTCTGGGATCAAATGACTCGGCGACCGGGGGAACTCCACCCACCTGAGGACTGGGAGCTAGATGATAACAGGGTCTGACCGAGTTCACCTCCCCCGCATCTCGCCGACTCCTTGATTAGTGGGGAATTGCACCAATAGGTGTTTGGTAGATATAACTGCATCCAACATATTCAACCCCGGGCGGCCAAGAATGGCATTGTAGGCCAGGGGGACCCGAACCACCAGAAAGTCCAGCATTACCGTACTCTGATATGGCGGCGATCCTGCCGTCGCCGGCAGGGTAATCTCGCCCTCCACTCGTATAGAGTCTCCTGTGAAACCGACTAGAGGGACGGCTACAGGTCGAAGAGAATCAGGAGATAAATTCATTCGAAGAAAGGCATCATAAGTAAGCACATTGGCGGAGCTTCCACTGTCGATTAAGATCCTCTTTACAGGGTGTTTAGCGACCGTCATTGAAACGACGATGCTATCATCTTTTACAACACTACCCCCCGCTATATCTCCCTTGAAAGGGATTACATCATCTAGCTCTCCCCCTCCCCTTGGCCTCTTAGAAGATGATGCTCCTCCACGGGAAATCATGCCCACCATCCGCTCTGTCGGGGTATTGTCAACATTGGCTTGAGCTGGAGGAGGTCCCATCAAGGCTGGTATGGGCGGAGCCTCTTTCTTCTGGATACTGCCCAAGATACCCCCTCTGGATGAGCTCTTCAATGGCTTGCTTCAGATTTCGACATTCTTCAGTGTCATGGCCGTAATCTCTGTGGAAACGGCAATAACGGCTCCTGTCACGCGCAGCGCTCTTCTTCAACGGGGGTGGACGCCGTAAATAAGGCTCGTTTTCAATTTCCATAAGGATATGAGCCCGGGGCGCTAGGAGGGGTGTAAGATGGTCTTCTCTGGGGGCCAAGCTCTTGCGGTGGTCAGTCGGTCGGCGCGAAGGTTCGACTTCTTGGGAGGGGGCCCGCTCAACTCTGGGCGAGCGGATCTCTTGCCAGTCCTCTCCTGCGCACCTCTCCTTGATGAATCAGCTTCGTCGGCGCGGATGTACTTCTGCGCGCGGCTCAAGAGGTCAGCATAAGAGCAAGGAGGTCTCTTGTCCAGAGAATAGGTAAAACGGGAGGGACGGAGCCCCCGCTTTAAAGCCATCATGGCCACATCATCATCAAGATGATAGACTTCCAGGGCCGCCACCTTGAAACGGGTTATAAAGTCTTTCAGAGGTTCTCCTTCTTGCTGCTGCACGGAGAACAAGTTGTCTGCTACTCGAGGAATCTTCCGACAAGCATCGAAATGAGCCAAGAAAGACCTCTCCAGTTGTCGAAAAGAATCAATACTACGCGAAGGCAGATGAAAGTACCAAACATGGGCCGCCTTACGGAGGGTGGCCGGAAGGCAATGCACAGGAGGGCATCAGTCGCTCCTTGGACTTGCATAATGGCTTTATAGCTCTCCAGATGATCCAGGGGATCAGTGGTGCCGTCATAGGGGTCCAGTTGGGGGAACCGGAATCTCTTGGAATAGGTTCCTCCATAACTCGCCGAGTAAGAGGAGGGCGGGTATCATAATCTGACCCCGGCTGATTGTTAATTCTTTGACTAAGCTCCTCCAGTCTTCGATCTTGCTCATCAAGGCGCCTCTCCATCTGATCAGCCATATGTCCCCCGGCTGGCTCAGGGGAATAAGATGCGGACCGACGACGCCACCAGCGGTGCTCTGCATAAGGCTCCTTCCCCCGCGCCGCCCGGTAGGTGGGCTGCCTAGGGAACGGGTGAGAGAGCGCAAACCGCCCCGGGAACTTTGAGAGTGAAGCCCACCTGAGGAATAGGGGCGGAGAGGCTTTGTCGGAGGGGATCTCCCTAGAGCTGATTGTCGGCTGACAGGAGTAGCCGATCTGGGCAACTGAGGTGGCTCGAGCCGTTGCCGGGCTCCTCTAGAATGCTGTTCCTGCATCTGCTGAACCATCCCAACAAGGGTTTGAACTTGCTGGGTAAGGATCGCCAGTGGGTCTTGAGGAATAGCTGGAGCCGATAGTGGCGAGGAAGAAACCGGAGGGTTTGACTTCACTGGCTCGGAAGAGCCAAGAGTCTTGCAACCATGGTTGGGAGGCAAGAGATGCCCCCCAGACCAATCAGAGGGATCCTCTTCCGGAGATCTAGAGCTCATATTCGTAGAACAGGAGTTACTCGTCGCCGCGACGTCCCCCTACCTGGCACGCCAATCTGTTGATGCTGAATCACCAATACAGTTTTTCTTTGTTACGAGATCTCCTACTGAAGGAAGAGAGCCCCCCGGAAGAACCCCTTCCCTTCCTCTTATATCTTTCGAGCTTTCCCCAAAATGTTCCTTTCTCCTTTTCATCATCATATCGTCAGCATCGAGTCATTTTTTCTTTCTTTCTTTTTCCCGGCTAGAAAGTCAACGTGTAAGATAAAAGTTAGCTTCAGACGAGAGCATGCCACGTGGTTATTTATCGATAATTAATAGCAAAGGTATTAAGAAACTTGCTCCGGAAGCTAAGGATCTTCATGATGATCTCGGTTTTCCCAAGGGAATGTCAGGGTTAGTGGGAATGTCAGAGTCATAGAAGAGTTATCTGGCCCTAAAACGGGTACTCAGTATCTCCTTTATTCGAGCTTTTCGATGGATGGTAATGCTCCAGCGTTTGTCTTATTCGAGTCATTTAAAGCGTCATGATGCTTAATGATTCTCGATTTCTGTTCAGGACACGACAGCTCCTCGCATTTAGTGCTTTTGATACGAGAATGATTCCAAGATTAGAGGCCGCCCAGGACCTGGGGGATGCCTAGGGCTAGGGGCCGTCCAGGACCTGGAGGCCACCTAGGGCTAGGGGCCGTCCAGGACCTGGAGGCCACCTAGGGCTAGGGGCCGTCCAGGACCTGGAGGCCGCCTAGGATCAGGGACCGCCCAGGACCTGGGGGCCGCCTAGGACTAATGGCCGCCCATGACCTGGAGGCCGCCTAGGACCAGGGACCGCCCAGGACCTGGGGGCTGCCTAGGACCAGGAGGCCACCCAGAACCTGGGGGCCGCCTAGGACTAGGGGCCGCCCAGGACCTGGGGGCCGCCTAGGGCTAGGGGCCGTCCAGGACCTGGAGGCCGCCTAGGACCCGAGGGCCGGCTAGGACCAGGAGGCCGCCCAGAACCTGGGGGCCGCCTAGGACTAGGGGCCGCCCAGAAGCTGGGGGCCGCCTAGGATCAGGGACCGCCCAGGACCTGGGGGCCGCCTAGGACTAGGGGCCGCTTAGGACCCGAGGGCCGACTAGGACCAGGAGGCCGCCCAGAACCTGGGGGCCGCCTAGGACTAGGGGCCGCCCAGGACCTGGGGGCCGCCTAGGGCTAGGGGCCGTCCAGGACTTGGAGGCCTCCTAGGACCAGGGACCGCCCAGGACCTGGGGGCCGCCTAGGACTAGGGACCGCCCAGGACCTGGGGGCCGCCTAGGAT
Organism: Calamus simplicifolius; assembly: GCA_900491605.1. Classification (NCBI taxonomy): domain Eukaryota; kingdom Viridiplantae; phylum Streptophyta; class Magnoliopsida; order Arecales; family Arecaceae; genus Calamus; species Calamus simplicifolius. The sequence goes on along the minus strand of UESW01004624.1, from coordinate 165,816 downwards.
CAGGGACCGCCCAGGACCTGGGGGCCGCCTAGGACCAGGAGGCCGCCCAGAACCTGGGGCCAGCCTAGGACTAGGGGCCGCCCAGAAGCTGGGGGCCGCCTAGGACCAGGGACCGCTCAGGACCTGGGGGTCGCCTAGGACTAGGGGCCGCCCAGGACCCGAGGGCCGGCTAGGACCAGGAGGCCGCTCAGGACCCGAGGGCCGGCTAGGACCAGGAGGCCGCCTAAGACCTAGGGGCCGCCTAGGGCTAGGGGCCGTCCAGGACCTAGAGGCCGCCTAGGACCAGGGACCGCCCAGGACCTGGGGGCCGCCTAGGACCAGGAGGCGCCCAGAACCTGGGGGCCACCTAGGACTAGGGGCCGCCCAGGACCTGAGGGCCGCCTAGGGCTAGGGGCCGTCCAGGACCTGGAGGCCTCATAGGACTCGAGGGCCGGCTAGAACCAGGAGGCCGTCCAGAACCTGGGGACCGCCTAGGACTAGGGGCTGCCCAGAAGCTGGGGGCCACCTAGGACCCTGATCTTACTTCCTGTTTACCAACCATATCAGGTGAATTGGTAAACACTAAACAGGTAGGTGGAGAAGCGTAGGTGCTTGCCGGGGATACGACTGACTTGGCCGGAGCACACCACACGTGAATCGTCGAACTTGCTTGCATCTTTTTTAATCGTCACGCTCCTCGTCCATCTACATTGTCTGATGCAGCATACGTCGGACCCGAGCCTTACATAGGCTTTGGTTGGGCCTGCAGTCAAAAGCGCATCGAGGGAAAAGCATGCAAGAAAGCGTGAACCTATGGCATAGCAATGCAAGCGAGGTTGCATGTTTGGATGGGGGCACATCAGCGTATAGCCCGTTGGCACGGAGCTGTGGGCATTAGGTTGGCACAAGGGTAGGCAACCCATGGCGCCGCCCAAATGCTAAGGATGCATAATTAAGCACAACGCAGGCAGGAGAGGCTGCGCAGCCTCAGTATACTTGGCCAAGGACAGAGTTAAGACACGAAACCAGAACACAATGTCAAGGGCATGGCACCAAAGCTCGGGACATGCAGGCAAGCAGCACCGAAGCACGTGGGCGAGCAGTGCGTGGGCACACAGATGGGTCAATCAACTCCGCAAGGCAGGTGCATGCAGAGAGCCCAGAAGAGGCACTTGAGCGAATGGTGCACAGCTTGTTGGGCAAGAGCAGCGAATCAAAGGAGTTCGACTGGAGCTCTATTGTGAAGCACCGGGGTAAGGCGGTGCAGTTGGGTGCGGGTCGAGGCTGCGCAGACCAGTGGGACTAGGCCAAGGGTTAGCCGGACCATGGCCAACAAGTGACCATGTGCACAAGTGAGAGTGCGCGAGTTTCAGTAGACGTGCGGACAGCCACAAGTGGCGCGGTGTAGGCAAGGTTAGTGCCAAATGGGCGCGTGGGGCACGTGCTACCATCTAGGTAGGGACCAGGCCAGGCAAGGCGCACGCATTATGCCTTGGCGACGGATACTGCAGCGACGGGTGCTATATAGGCGCTCGAACGCGCGACCACATGGGTGCTCGAATCACGGCCAGTGCGCAAGAGTTGGGCCAAGCAGGCTGGAGGCGCTGGCGCTGCCACCTAGGTTCGCTCGGATCTGCCAGCCAGGCGGGTGCGCCGGCGCATTGCCACCTGAGCACATGGATCTAGGCACATGCACATGGGTCGAACGGTGTGCTGGCCAGGGCACATGCAGTAGTTGGCTAGGTGGGCCAAGAGCATGCGGCCAGGCAAGCAAGCACACGTAAGATGTTTCAAAAATTCAAAACTTGAATTTCAAAGTGGCGTCTGATTGGCGAGCACTTTCAAATCTCCGAGTGGATTTGGAGCATTGTTTGCAAGCCACGGATGTCTTTAAAACCTCGACATGGTGCGTTGTTGCAAAGGGATGAAAACCAATGAAATGAGGAGGAAAGATTTGGGTGTTAGGCATTTGAGAGTACTTCTTGGGTGAGAGTGTTGCTGTTGAGGCCTTTGTTTATGCCAGATCACTTTGAGTTGGCACCCTTGAGCATCGACCGTTCCTTCATAAGAATATCGGGGTCCTTCCTTTGTCTTCAAAGCCTCTAAGAAGTTCCATGGCCGGGTATTCCGGCAAGAACCCTTCGACGCTCAAGTTAATGATCAGGGCAACAACCGTGAGCTTGATTGAGAAAGCTCGAAAGAGAAAGAGGGAGAGGCTTAGAGAAGAGCTGAGCGTGTTGAGTTTTTGGAGTTACCTGGTCGGAGGTCCCTCTTACCCCTTTTATTTATCTTTGGACTTTGTCTTTTGCCTGAGAGGCTTGGATCTTTGTCATCTAATGGAAATGAGTCACGTGGGGCCTCATGATGGACCATGACTTTTGGGGCTTATCTGATCTGAGTGGTTGGGGGTGTCATGATGATTGAGGACTTTTGATAGATGAAATGTCAGGATTAATATTTGTGAAACCTGAGGTGCTGCCACCTGTCGAAGCTTTTATGAAGATACTTATTCTTAGTTGTATGTCAGAGTTACAGGCTCTGTCCCGTCAAAAGTGGGTGGTGCCAGTCTGTTGTCTATCCTGTATGCTTTCCTATGCGTGCACGGCTTTTATGAAGATGCTTCTTCTTAGTGGCTTGTCAGAGTTACAGGCGTTGTCCCGTCAGAAGTGGGTGGTGCCAGTCTGTTGTCTATCCTGTATACTTTCCTGTGCGTGTATAGACAATGGTGGAGCTAGGTATGTGGGCTCCACACAAGCAGGTTCTGGTGCTCATAATCCTCCTCGCTTGTCGGGAGTCGGGTTGCCGCGGTCTAGAGTGGGATAGCTAGGAGCCGTCGAAGATGGAAGCTGGAAAAGGTCATGGAGGACCTCCGTGAGATGGGGAGTCTGAAACTCCTCGTTCTGGCTTTTCTACGCCATTTTTCATCATGCATGGGACGTGGCAACCATAAATGCATGTGGCCTTTATAAGACCATAAATGCCTTGGTACATAAATGCAATAGGGAGTCATCATCATCGTGGCATTGGGAATTTGGCCGCTTAGAAAGGCCGCCTAAGATGGAAGCCTAGGAAGGCCGTTGAGGAAAGGTCGTTGAGGAAAAGGCCGCTTAGGACTTCCTCCGCTGTCTTCCTCTTCTTGTGGTACGTGACTTGACATTAAATGCTCCATTCCATTAAATGCTCTCCAATAAATGCCTCGGACCTATAAATGCCCACATAAATACCGCCTAGAATTGCCGTTGAGAAGGCTATCGAGGAAGAGACGGCTTGGCCACCCAAGATTGCTGCTAAGAAAGGCCAATGAGGAAAAGGCATCTTAGGATTGCTGCCTAGGAAGGGGCCGTCTAGGATTGTCATTGCCCCCTAGAATTGCCGTTTAGGAAGAAAGACCACATAGGATTTCCTTCCGTGTTTGCACCATTAAATGCTCCAACCCATTAAATGCTCCCCAGGTCATTGCCACTTAGGATTGCTATTGAGAAGGCCGTCGAGGCCGCTTAGGATGGCCGTTGCCGCTTAGGATTTCCTTTATGTCTGCACCATTAAAGGCTCTAGCCCATTAAATGCTTCCCAAGTCATTGCCGCTTAGGATTGCTGTTGAAAAGGCCGTCGAGAAAGAAGCCGCTTAGGATAGCCGTTGCCACCTAAGATTTCCTTTGTGTACCATTAAAGGCTCAAGTCTATTAAATGCTCCCTAGGTCAATGCCGTCTAAGATTGCTGTTGAGAAGGCCATCGAGGAAGAGGCCACTTAGGATGGCCGTTGCCGCCTAGGATTTCCTTCTGTGTCTACACCATTAAAGGCTCCAGCCCATCAAATGCTCCCAGGTCCTCATTGCCGTCTAGGTTTGCTGTTGAGAAGGCCGTCGAGGAAGAGGCTGCCGTTGCCACGATTTCTTTTTGTGTCTACACCATTAAAGGCTCTAGCTCATTAAATGCTCCCAAGTCATTGCCGCTTAAAATTGCTGTTGAGAAGGCCGTAGAGGAGGAGGCCGCCTAGGATGGCCATTGCCACCTAAGATTTCCTTTGTGTCTACACCATTAAAGGCTCTAGTCCATTAAATGCTCCCCAGCCTAAGATTGCTGTTGAGAAGGCCTACACAATTAAAGGCTCTAAACCATTAAATGCTCCTCAGGTCATTGCTGTTGAGAAGGCCGTCGAAGAAGAGGCCGCCTAGGATGGCCGTAACAGCTTAGGATTTATGTCGCCTATAAAGAGAGAGAGGCCGCTATGAGGGGCCGCCTAGAGAGAAAGGGAGGCCGCTCTAAGGGGGCCGCCTAGAGAGAGAGAGGGAGGCTGCTCTAAGGGGGCCACCTAGAGAGAAAGGGAGGCTGCTCTGAGGGAGCCGCCTAGAGAGAGAGAGGGAGGCCGCTCTAAGGGGGCCGCCTAGAGAGAGAGGGAGGCCGCGCTGAGGATGGCCGCCTAGAGAGAGAGGGAGGCCGCTCTAAGGGGGCTGCCTAGAGAGAGAGAGGGAGGCCGTTCTAAGGGGGCCGCCTAGAGAGAGAGGGAGGCCGCGCTGAGGGGGCCACCTAGAGAGAGAGAGGGAGGCCGCACTGAGGGGGCTGCCTAGAGAGAGAGGGAGGCCGCTTTGAGGGGGCCGCCTAGAGAGAGGGAGGCCGCGCTGAGGATGGTCGCCTAGAGAGAGAGGGAGGCCGCTCTAAGGGCCACCTAGAGAGAGAGGGAGGCCGCACTGAGGGGGCCACCTAGAGAGAGAGAGGGAGGCCGCGCTGAGGGGGCTGCCTAGAGAGAGAGGGAGGCCGCTTTGAGGGGGCCGCCTAGAGAGGGAGGCCGCGCTGAGGATGGTCGCCTAGAGAGAGAGGGAGGCCGCTCTAAGGGCCACCTAGAGAGAGAGGGAGGCCGCTCTGAGGGGGGCGCCTAGAGAGAAAGAAGGAGGCCACGCTGAGGGGCCACCTAGAGAGAGAGGGAGGCCGCGCTGAGGATGGCTGCCTAGAGAGAGGGATATTGGATATTGCATTCGATTTTTTGATTTGAGAAGAGCTTTTCAAGAACAAACTGCCGTCGCTGCCCATATTAACTGGTCCCACCTCCTTTATATTCCAAAGAGTTAGCAATAGAGTTATTCTTTAGTTGAGGATATTTCTCTTAAACTAATGTCCTTCCATTTCCATTGTCTGAGGCTTGGTGAGGTTTTATCAAATAGAAAGTGCCCAAGTAAAATTAACCCAATGAAAAAGCCCAGTCAAGGCTCTAGGTCCTTGACGCTATATTGGAGCGAAAAATTCTGCATCAAGGTTTGGTTTAGTAACAATGTTGGGAAGAGATAAGCTTTTTTTGGATTGGATAAGACTGAAAATTTTAGGAATAAGAGAATACTTGAAACACGTATGTATATGCTTTCCTTAAAGAGTTATTTGCCCTCCCCCTCTCTTCAGAGTTGCTTGAGGGATTAAATCTTGCAAATAGCTTTTAGGATATGACAAGCCTTTGAGAGAATTTGCACCGAAGCAATAGTGAAAAATCTCTAAGGAATCGGAATACAGTATTTTTGGAGAAGAGATAAGATAATAGATATTCCATACTCTCAATTCTATTTGTCGTTAGTTTTATAGACACAAAGGCACCTTTTTCATGAAAGGACGCATCCCTTTCAAGTGATCTATCCGTTTGAATCATAACATATATATCCTTTTAAGTGATATATCCGTTTGAATTATAACGGTTGATTTTGAAAGGCACATTTTCATGAAAGGACGTATCCCTTTCGAGTGATATATCCTTTTGAATCATCCTTTCGAGTGATATATCCTTTTGAATCATGACATATCCTTTCAAATAATATATCCGTTTGAAACTTATTTAAATATATGTCACATGCACATGCCTCGTGCCCACTTTTATTATTTATATTCTTTCTTTATAATTGAATAATAAATCCAACAATCCCCTACTTGTTCAAATATAAAGAAATATTCCAGAAAAGAAACGGTTTATATTAATACAGTAAAGTATCGTAAAGTAAAGTATCGTTTGATTTGAACTTTACCTTAGTGTATGTACCACAAGACTTTGTCGAAATCCTAGGTAGCATAAAAGATTTGAACATATTATTTTAGTGACAAAAACGATGATATATACACACATAAAAACTCTTGTGTTCATAAATTCCACATCAAACTCACTTAGCACTGTTATGGCCATGTGCTCATCCTGATTCATGAACTTTTCAGAGAAAGAAAAACTCCAAATCTCCTTGAGACGACACCATCTCTAAGTTCATATAGGTGAATTTCTTCCAGTATCTTTGTTACATTTAAGATACTTGTCTTAAATAGACTGAAATTCATTAAGAGTTTTTGATTAACTCAACCCTCAAACTGTAACATTACTTCAGTACTTTACATCTTAGATAGGGCTTATTTATTAGTGCTGATATTTCTCTATTTATTAATAATTTATTTTTCTCATTGAACCTAATAACTAGTGATTGACTAATATTAGGTTGAGTTGCCATCATTGATATATATATATATTAACTTAGGAGTTTTAGTCCCATCTCTCTAGATGTTGATTTCACTAAGTCTCTGGCCAAAGGCTTAGTAAATAGATCCGCTAAGTTCTTACTTGATTTTACAAAAGTAAGGGAGATAATTCCATCTTTAATTAGATTCCTTATATAATCATGTCTTAGACTAATATGTCTAGACTTTCCATTGTATGTATCACTATATGCTCTAGTTAAAGTGGCTTGACTATCACAATGTATAGATATAGAAGATAAGTTCTTTGATGTCAAAGGAATTTCTAAAAGAAAATCCCTTAGCCATTCAGCTTCTTTCTCTGTTTCTGCCAAAGCTACAAACTCAAATTCCATAGTTGAATATGTAATTAAAGTTTGTTTCTTGAATTTCCAAGATATAGCACCTCCTCCTAGGGTAAACACCCAACCAGTAGTAGATTTATTATCTCCTACACTTGATATCCAACTGGCGTCAGTATATCATTCTATGACAGCAGGGAATTTTGAGTATAATAGATCAAGATTCTTATTTTTCTTAAGATAACCAAGAACTCTCTCAATGGCCTTCCAATGCTCATAGCTTGGGTTGCTAGTAAATCTACTTAATTTACTAACAGCAAATGCTATATCTGGTCTTGTACATTGAGCCGCATACATAAGACTACCAATAGCACTGGCATATTCATTTGAGCTATAACTCTTCCATCATTCTTTAGAAGCTTGATACTTGGATCAATTGGGGTACTAGCTTCCTTAATTTTTAAGTGGTTGAATTTGTTCAACACTTTCTCTATATAATGTGTTTGGCTCAAAAAATAACCCCCACTATCTTTAGTTATTTTGATACCTAGAATGGTATCTACATGTCCAAGATCCTTCATTTTGAATGTGGAAGATAGAAACCTCTTTGTTTCTATGATACCTCTCATGTCATTGCTCACTATTAACATATCATCAACATATAAACAAACAAATATCACATATTCATCATATGCTTTTGTATAAAAACATTTATATGCAATGTTATGAACAAAACCATTTGAAAGAATAGCAAATTCAAATTTTTCATGCCACTGTTTGGGTGCTTGTTTTAGACCATATAATGATTTAACAAGCTTACACACTTTATGTTCATTTCCATGCAAGATGAAGCCTTCTGGCTGTTCCATGTAAACCTCTTCATTAAGATCACCATTTAAGAATGCAGTTTTAACATCCATTTGATGAACATGAAGACCATGGATTGATGCTAAAGTAAATAAAATTCTAATGGAAGTTATTCTTGCTACTGGAGCATATGTATCAAAATAATCAATTCCTTCCTTTTGTCGAAACCCCTTTGCTACTAATCTAACCTTAAAAGTATGAAGAGTTCCATTAGTATGATACTTTCTTCTAAACACCCACTTACAACCAATGAGTTTAGAACCATGGGGTAAATCAACAAGTTCCCAAGTGTGGTTTGATATAATAGAATCCATTTCATCATTTATAGCATCTTTCCAAAAAGCAGCATCTCTAGAATATATAGCTTCCTTGTAAGTTTTAGGATCATCTTCAACTTGAAGAACAAAAGGAGTTGTTCTCATGACTTTTTTTCTATTTCTTTCTACTAAGTAAAAGGAGATAAGTTGAGAGTGAATCTCATCATGTCCTAATTATGTTGCTTTCTGTATTCTTTTGCTTTTACAAGGTTCACTAGGTTGTTGATCTTCAATCTTAGAATATGTCTTCAATTGTGATCCTCCACTAATAAGAGTTTGAGATTTATTTTCTGAAATTAATAAATGCTCAAAAATTCCATATCTCTAGATTCTATTATTACATTAGACTCTAAATTTAAGAGTCTATATGCCTTGCTATTTATAGAATAACCTAAAAAGGCATATCTAATTCCTCTTGGACCCAACTTGGTCCGTTTGGGATCATTATTTTTGTAATATGCAAGACACCCCCATACTTGAAATACCCTATATTGGGTTTTCTTTCTTTCCATAATTGATAAGGAGAAATTTTATTTTTTTTAAAGGAATTCTATTAAGAATATGACAAGCAGCAAGGAGAGCTTCACCACATAAATTGAATGATAATTTAGCATTTAATAACATTACATTAATCATTTCAAGAAAAGTTCTATTTTTTCTTTCAGCCAAACCATTTTGTTAAGGTATTCGAGGTGCAGAACATTCATGAATAATACCATTTTCTTCACAAAATATATTAAAATCGTTTGAAAAATATTCTCCTCCTCTATCACTTCTAAGAACTTTGATTTTTCTTCTTAATTGATTTTCTACTTTAGCTTTATAAACTTTAAACATTTTAAAAGCCTCATCTTTATGTTTCAAGAAATAAACATAAGTAAATCTTGAGCAATCATCTATAAATGTGATAAAATATCTATTACAACCTCTAGTTAACATACCATTTAGTTCGCATATATCTGAATGTATGAGATCTAATAATTAAGAATTTCTTTCAACATTACTAAAAGTTTTCTTTACCATCTTTGATTTAATATATTTTTCACATTTTTCAAATTTATCAACATTATCACAGGAAATTAAACCACATTTAATCATTCTCTTCATAGTGCTAATTCCTACATGTGCTAATCTACCATGCCATAAAGAAACAGAATAAACCATATAAGTAGAAGCATCATTATTATTAATAGCATTGTCAGCAATACATAATTTGACCATTCCATCACATGAATAGCCTTTTCCAACAAAGACACCATTACGTGATAAAATTAGTTTTCTCGCCTCATACATAGATTTTATTCCATGTTTTCCCAAAAGATCCCCACTAGCTAGATTCCTATTCATATTAGGGACATGAAGAACATTAGTTAAGGTAACTTTCTTTCCCGAAGTGAAGAAAAGTTCCACGGTTCCTTTGCCTAACACCTTGGATCGGCCTTCATTTCCATTTGAATCTCATGTCCATCAATTTCTTCATGATAGGTTTTAAACAGTGACTTATCATAACAAACATGGACTGTGGCATACGTATCATACCATCAGCCAGGAATCTTGCCTTGAACAGTGTTAATCTTACTCACAGCAACAATAATCTCTTCACTGTCCTTCACGGAGTTCACCTTTGCCTCTTAGTTAGCTTTCTTCTTAAACCTACAATCATGAGCATAATGCCCAGATTTTCCACAGACAACGCATGCTCCCTTGGTCACCTTTTGATTTTTATATTTCTTGAACTTTCTTTGATCCTTTTTAGGACCCAGAAAATTTCTTTATTTTAGTTGCCTTTAATGGCTTGTGAGAGCTTACTCACTGCATTTGCCTTAGTAAGGCCTTCATAAGAATTTTCATTCTGATCTCTTTCCCTCGATTCCTCTTCGATTCGTATGTGTTTCTAAATATTTTCCAAAGAAAAATCTTCAGAATTATGAAGTAACCTTTTTCTGTAACCTTTCGAGGAAGATGGTAATTTTGCTATAATGGCACCAACTTGGAAAGATTCAAGAAGTTCAATCTTCACGGCCCTCAGTTTGTTCACAATCACTTGCAATTCATGTACTTGAGGCAAAATAGGTTTATCATCAAGCATTTTGAAATCAAAATATTTAGAGATTAAAATTTTCTTTGTACCTTTCTCCTCAGCCTTATATTTGAATTCTAGTGCTTTCTAGATATCTCTTGCAGATGGATTATCAGTGTATAGATCATAGAGACGATCTGATAGGGCATTCAAAATATGACCACGACATATGAGTTCATCCTCTTGTCGTTTCTTACGTGCTGCCTTTCTCTCTTCAGAGTCCAAGGTTCTGGAATTGCTTCAAGATCAGGATCAAGAACATAGAAAATCTTCAGGGCTGTAACAGAAACTTCAATTTATCTTGCCATCGAGTAAAATTAGTCCCATCAAAACAATCCAAACGAACAAGGTCTTGATTGATCAATTTGATGGTGGCATTTGCAGTATCAATCTCCATAACCGCAGATAATGCTTTAAGAATATTGGAAAGAGATAAGCTTTTTTTGGATTGGATAAGACTAAAAATTTTAGGGATAAGAGAAGACTTGAAACACGTATGTATACGCTTTCCTTAAAGCGTTATTTGCCCTCCCCTCTCTTCAGAGATGCTTGAGGGATTAAATCTTGTAAATAGCTTTTAGAATATGACAAGCCTTTGAGATAATTTGCACCGAAGCAACAGTGAAAATCTCTAAGGAATCAGAACACAGTATTTCTGGAGAAAAGATAAGATAACAGATTTTCTATACTTTCAATTCTATTTGTCGTTAGTTTTATAGACACAAAGGCACCTTTTTCATGAAAGGATGTATCCCTTTAAGTGATCTATCCGTTTGAATCATAACATATATATCCTTTTAAGTGATATATCCGTTTGAATTATAACGGTTGATTTTGAAAGGTACCTTTTCATGAAAGGACATATCCCTTTCGAGTGATATATCATTTTGAATCATCCTTTTGAGTGATATATCCTTTTGAATCATGACATATTCTTTCAAACAATATATTTGTTTGAAACTTATTTAAATATATGTCACATGCACATGCCTCGTGTCTACTTTTATTATTTATCTTCTTTCTTTATAATTAAATAATAAATCGAACAAACAATTGATATCGGAGGCCGTTTGAAGTTTCACCGCAACCCAAGATCAATGATGCTCGTAGAAAGAGTCATTCACTTGGAGACAGTCATTGAAAACCCTGACAATGAGGCGGTTGTCGACCTAGTCACCTAGTGCAACGAGTTGACGGAAAGGGTAGTAGAGTTGCAAACTTCTCATGCGGAGCTGGTCCACGATCTGGAAGAACGGCACACTCGGCAACAACGTGCAGATCTGGCGCTGATTGAGCAGCTGGAGGGGCATGCCCATGCCCTGGAGGAGGAGATGACCCTCTTTAGGTAGACCCTTTATAGCGGTCCTCCACAAGCGAGCGGGGGAGCATCTGATTCCAAGGCCAAGATCCTAGAACCAAAGGCCTTTGTGGGGAGCTGGAATGCTAAGGAAGTGAAAGAACTTCCTATGGGATCTGGAAGCCTATTTCAGGACAGCAAAGATCCCCGAGCCCAAGTAAGTCGACATGGCGTCAATGTTCCTAGAAGGCGACACAAAGCTATGGTGGCGGGCAAGGACAACCGAGGACACCATTGCCGGGCACCAACGGATTGAGATGTGGGAGATATTCCAAAAGGAGTTGAGGGAGCAGTTCCTACCCTGCAACACGAGCTGGATTGCAAGGGATTCTTTGTGGAAGCTACGACAAATAGGAAGCTTCCATGAGTATATTAACGATTTTAGTTCTTTACTGCTAGATGTTTCTAACATGACAGAGGTAAACATGTTATTCAACTTCCTCGCAGGGCTGCAAGGATGGGCCCAAGCCAAACTTTGAAAGAAAGGGGTACAAGACATCCTCTCAGTAATTGCAACTATGGAAGCGCTGGTGGACTTCCGCATGAGCGCCTTAAGCAGCACTTACAAAGAGAAGGCCAAGTTGAAGGAGCAATTCCTTACCCAATACCTGAGGAGCCAGAAAGTATGTCCCAAAGAAGAGGGATAATGATCATAAGAAGGGTGCAATCAAGGGTGGCACACAACAATCATCTTCACGAGCCAAGTGGGGTTGTTATCTTTGCAATGGTCCCCGCTTAGCTTGAGATTGTTCAAGGTTTAAGACTCTTAAAGCACTCTTAGCGCGGGAGTCTAGCGGACCGAGCTAGACGAAAGCCGGTTATCACAAGTGACCCCTCTCCAACTTCTCAATTCCGTTTAGTTTGATCTTAATCGTTTGTTGGTGTTGATGCTGAATCACCAAAAAGATCGAAAAATTCTTCTTTGTTGCAGGATCTCCTACTGAAGGAAGAGCAAGCCCCCCTTCCTCACAGGTTTCCTTCCCCTTATATCCTTTGAGCTTCCAAAGGATATTCCTTTCTTGTTTTTGCCATCATGTCGTCAGCATCGAGTCATAATCACCAGAAAAGATCGAAAAAGTCTTCTTTGTTGCAGGATCTCCTACTGAAGGAAGAGCAAGCCCCCCTTCCTCACGGGTTTCCTTCCCCTTATATCCTTTGAGCTTCCAAAGGATATTCCTTTCTTATTTTTGCCATCATGTCATCAGTATCGAGTCATTTTTCTTTCTTTTTTTTTGGATAAAAATCGATGTGTAAGATAAAAAGTAGCTTCAGACGAGAGCGTGCCACATGGTCATTTATCGATAATTAATAGCAGAGGTATTAAGGAACTTGCTCCGGAAGCTAAGAATCTTCATGATGGATTTCGGTTTTCCCAAGGGAATGTCAGGGTTAGTGGGAATGTCAGAGTCAGAGAAGAGTTATCTGGCCCTAAAATAGGTGCTCAGTATCTTCTTTATTTGAGCTTTTCGATGGATGGTGACGCTCCAGCATTTGTCTTATTCGAGTCATTTAAAGCGTCATGATGCTTAATGATTCTTGATTTCTGTTCCGGACACAACAGCTCATCGCGTTTAGTGCTTCTGATATGAAAATGATTCTAAGACTAGGAGGCCGCCCAGAACCCGGGGGGCCGCTTGGACTGAGAGGCCGCTCAGCACTGGGGCCGTCTAGGACTAGGAGGCCGCCCAGGACCTGGGGGCCGCCTAGGACCAGGAGGCCGCCCAGACCCTGAGGGCCGTCCAGAACCTGGAGGCCACTTAGAACCTGGGGGCCGCCTAGGACTAGGAGGCCGCCCAGGACCTGGGGGCCGCCTAAGATTAGGGAGCCGCCCAGAACCTGGGGGCCGCCTAGGACTAGGAGGCCGCCCAGAACCTGGGGGCCGCCTAGGACTAGGCCGCCCAGGACCTGGGGGCGCCTAGGACTAGGAGGCTGCTCAGGGCTTAGGGGCCGCCTAGGACTAGGAGGCCGCCCAGGGCCTGGGGGCCGCCTAGGACTAGAGGCCGCCCAGGACCTGGGGGCCACCTAGGACTAGGAGGCCGCCCAGGGCCTGGGGGCCGCCTAGGACTAGGAGGCCGCCCAGGGCCTGGGGGCCGCCTAGGACTAGGAGGCCGCCCAGGACCTGGGGGCCGCCTAGGACTAGGAAGCCGCCCAGGGCTTGGGGGCCGCCTAGGACTAGAGGCCACCCAAAACCTGGGGGTTGCCTAGGACCAGGAGGCCGCCTAGGACCCAGGGGCTGCCTAGGACTAGGATGCTGCCCAGGGCTTGGGGCCGCCTAGGACTAGAGGCCGCCCAGAACCTGGGGGCCGCCTAGGACTAGGAGGCTGCCCAGGGCTTGGGGGCCGCCTAGCACTAGAGGTCGCCCAGAACCTGGGGGCTGCCTAGGACTCTGATTTTACTTTCCGTTTACCAACCATATCATATGCCCCCTTGCCCATGTCCCTTGTACTCAGGCGCGTCGCACCTGCGCAAGGGGGAGGGGTGGAAAAGTTTGAATTTTAAATTTTCATATCCGATAAGTGTCATTTCAAGAAAAGGGGGCGCATATCTCTAAGAGGATAGTGTCTTTTCACCTGCCCGGTCCCACTCAAGGATCACCGTGTGGCTTTGCGGCGCTCGAGGTGTCGTATTCAAAATATAAAAAAGGGCCCATCCCATCTATCCCCTTGTCTTTTATTTTGTAGCTTCTTCTGCGGCCTTAGTTCTCCAAGTTCAGGTTAGTTGACTCCTTCCTCTCCTTTTTCTTTTTTCATGGATCCCTCCCGAGATAGGAAAGGTAAAAGCCCGATGATCGAGCCCTCTCGTGAAGAGATCATTCGGGCGCGTCGCCAGGCTCTCGGAGGAGTGACCATCCGCGGGGATCAACCGGCTGCACGGCCCGCATCTAGGCCGTTACCCCAATCCCCTAGGGCTTCTTCTTCATCTACTATCCATGAGGTAGGACTTCCGGTAGTCACTTCTAAATCAGCCGGCCCGACTGATATCGCCTCAATCATGACCTCTCAAGACCTTAGGAACCTTAGGGCTCAGTTTGGGATTCCTAATAATATTCGACTTTCCGCTCCTCTCCCCGAAGATAGGGTTACCTCAACGCAACCGGGGAAGGTTGCATTGTATGAAGAATTTTTTAAGGGCGGTCTACGACTGCCTTTGCATCCTTTCTTTACAAATTTGTTGAATAGGTACCACCTCATTCCCGCACAACTTACCCCAATTCCATTCGTATCGTCTTTTCATTTCTGGTGCTTTGTTATTTCCACGGAGCTTCCGCCCGGCTCTCCTTATTTAGGGCATTGTATAGGATCCGAAATCCTGTAAGGGACGGGTGGTGGAGCTTTGCGTCTAGGCCTAAGAGAGTCCTTAAGCTTAACCTCGCTTCCAAAATCAAAGGGTGGAAGTCGCGGTTCTTTTATGCACATTTGGAGGGGGTGGGCGTAAACTGGGGTGTTCCTGATACTAGCTCTAATCAGAACTCAAATGTTGATGAGAGAGACCGGGAACTATTCAACACTTTGGTTTCCACCATTGTGCCCCCCAGTAAGGAACTACTATCGGAGAACAATATTCGGGAGATCGCATCCGTGCCGGTGTCGCTGCCTGCAGCGCCCAGTGAGCCTCGAAGAGTTTTATTATTATTATCATCATTTTCTCGCTTGTTTGGACATCTGGTATTTGAATAGGTGTCTCTTAGTGTACATATTATTCTTGCAGTTGGCATATTTCGTGCCCTCTTTTTAGCTAACCTCGTGCTCTCCGTATGCAGCAATGAGGTTTTCTCAAGATTCACTAATATCGGGTCTTCGAAGAGAGGAGGAAGTGATTGCGACGCGACAAGAATTGAGCCTAAGAGGCCATGTCAGCGGGAGCTGGGTCGCCCAACTCAGCCTCTAACGGCCCTCCCCGAAGCAATACTAATAGAGGAGGGCGAGGGAGAGGAAAATCCTCCCGATGGGATACCTATCGGGGGCCCTGCCGAGGGAAGCCTACCGGCGGCCGCCTCATCTCCTGCCAGGGATACCGGGGGTCGTTCGGGAGTACAGAGGTCATCGAGACCCGTCCGTCTGGCCCACCATCGCCAAAAGAAGCAGGCGCCTCCGCTCCCCCGGACACCTTAAGGAGTCCGCCTCAACCTTCCCGAATGCCTAGCCAAAGCGCCCCATATAAGAGTTGTCTATCGGAAACAGTTCTCAAACTTTTGATCTTGCCCGGATTCCAGGCCAAAATGAGGAGTCTACCATTGGAGGAGTCCTTCGATACCATGTTCATAGCCGTGCTCCAGGTGGGGTTATGATCTTTTTCCTTTTCCCCTTTTGTAATTACGGAGTTCTTGTATTTATCGATTGTATACTACAGATGTCTAACGGCCTTTTTGTGCTTCGTGAGGATCTGACCAATGCCAAGTCTCATAACAAGAGCTTGGGTAAAGAATTGTCAGAAGCAAAGGCCCGGGAATCGAAGGCATTACATGACCTTCGGATTATCCAGGAAGATTATCGAGCGTGGCGGGAGAGGGCTGAGAAGGAGCTACAGACCCTGGACGCCAAACTGTCTGAAGTTCGGGCAAAGCTGTTGCCAACGGAAGAAAAGTTAAAGGGGACGGTTCTCAGGCTAGAGCATACTGAGAACCGGGCCGACAACGCAAAGGCCGCGGCCCGCGACGCTACGGAGAAATTGGCCTTGGCCGAGAGGGACACGAAGGAGGCTCTGGATAAGATGGCGGCAATGGAGACGGAGGTCCAGGAGAGGGTGGTCGCGGCCGAGGCTAGGGCCCAGGAAAGGGTGGCTGCGGCCGAAGCTGGGGTTCGGGAGGCCATCAAAGAATATAAGGGTTCTCTGGACTTTGCGTCGGAACTCCATGAGGCCGCTATGGATGCCTTCGTTCAGGGTTTTGAGAGGTGCAAACGGAGACTATCCCGACACTTCAAATTAGAAAGCCTTGAACGTTTCCAACCTGAGGACGATGAAGAAACTTATGATGCTGAGGTTGAAAATGCGGCGGGTAGAGCGGTGACAGTCAAAGACCCCGTCACAGAAGTGTCTACAACTGAGGAGCCGGCCTCCGGGCCGACTACCGAGAGTGGGCATCCCGAGGACCAATAGGAGGGCGCCCAGACTTGCCTTGATTTCGACTATTCGTTCTTGATTTTGTCCTTAGTGGACCCCTTTTTGTAAATCAGTTGATGTTGGCTCGCGGGCAATACTTTATAAAATTTTATAGCGATCTGACTTCTAAACGAGTGAATGCCACTTTTTACTTACTCGATGCTTCAATTATTCAACTCCTAGTTTTTACCCATTACATAGGGGGAATAGGGGATCCACTCATAAGTCGGTGTTAAGTTTGAATTTCAGGGTCGTTCTCCAGGCATATTATCTCGGGACGCAAGCCCTGAAACTCCGATAAGGTGGGCAGTTTAGGGATCCCCGCAAAGGAGCTTCAGGAGTTTGACCTGAGCCTGCTTTAGGTCTTGGATTTAAGCCGTCGCAAGGGTAAACGGTGTCATTCTGGGGATGTTCCTAAAATCGTAAGGCCGCTGAGACCAACCCGGGGGTGTCCTTAGGACTGTGGGGCCACCGAGCTCCTTTAAAGGATCGTCTCGAGGGTAGTCGGATACTAGCCCAAGGGTTCGACTCGGGGCCGCCTAAGTCATGGACTTGAACCTCCTCAGGGTAAGTGATACCAGTCCAGGGGTGTCCTTAAGACTGTGGGGCCGCCGAGCTCCTTTGAAGAATTATCTCGAGGGTAGTCGGATACCAGCCCAAGGGTTCAACTCGGGGCCGCCTAAGTCATGGACTTGAACCTCCTCGGGGGTAACTGATACCAGCCCGGGGGTGTCCTTAAGACTGTGGGGCCGCCGAGCTCCTTTGAAGAATTATCTCGGGGTAGTCGGATACCGGCCCAAGGGTTCAACTCGGGGCCGCCTAAGTCATGGACTTGAACCTCCTTAGGGGTAAGTGATACCAGCCCGGGGTGTCCTTAAGACTGTGGGGCCACCAAGCTCCTTTGAAGAATTGTCTCGGGGGTAGTCGGATACCAGCCCAAGGGTTCGACTCGGGGCCGCCTAAGTCATGGACTTGAACCTCCTCAGGGGTAAGTGATACCAGTCCGGGGGTGTCCTTAAGACTGTGGGGCCGCCGAGCTCCTTTGAAGAATTGTCTCGGGGGTAGTCGGATACCAGGCCAAGGGTTCGACTCGGGGCTGCCTAAGTCATGGACTTGAACCTCCTCAGGGGTAAATGATACCAGCCCGGGGGTGTCCTTAAGACTGTGGGGCCGCCGAGCTTCTTTGAAGAATTGTCTCGGGGGTAGTCGGATACCAGCCCAAGGGTTCAACTCGGGGCCGCCTAAGTCATGGACTTGAACCTCCTCAGGGGTAAGTGATACCAGCCCGGGGGTATCCTTAAGACTGTGGGGCCGCCAAGCTCCTTTGAAGAATTGTCTCGGGGGTAGTCGGATACCAGCCCAAGGGTTTCGACTCGGGGCCGCCTAAGTCATGGACTTGAACCTCCTTAGGGGTAAGTGATACCAGCTCGGGGGTGTCCTTAAGACTGGGGCCACCGAGCTCCTTTGAAGAATTGTTCGGGGGTAGTCGGATACCGGCCCAAGGGTTCGACTCGGGGCCGCCTAAGTCATGGACTTGAACCTCCTCAGGGGTAAGTGATACCAGCCCGGGTATGTCCTTAAGACTGTGGGGCCGCCGAGCTCCTTTGAAGAATTGTCCACAGGAAATCTCCAAATATGTACATCTATTGATTTTTGGATAAGTACATTCATTACATTACTGATGGTATTGTCGGAGATTGTTTGCATTCCATGTTCGGGGATCGGCTGTCCATTCAGATCTTCAAGTCGGTACGCCCCACGGTGAAGGACTTCTGCTACTCGGTAGGGCCCCTCCCAGTTCGGAGACAATTTGCCCCCTTCCGTTGGTTTGGACACCGAGGCCTTTCTCAGAACCAGATCTCCCTGACGGAAGCTTTTCGGGCGGACGCGAGTATTATAATATCTCGCCACCCGCTGCTGGTAGGCCGCCATTTTAACTTGAGCTCGGTCTCTCGCTTCATCAATGAGGTCGAGACTGGCTCTTAAATTAGGGAGGTTGTCAGCTTCATCATATGATTTCACTCGAATACTTGGCAGGCCAATCTCGACCGGGATAACAGCCTCGGAACTGAAAACCAGATTAAACGGTGTCTCTCTTGTCGGTGTCCTGGGAGTTGTGTGGTATGCCCAGAGCACACTCGGGAGTTCTTCCACCCATTTCCCTTTAGACGCATCCAGTCTGGTCCTCAGTCCTTGCAATATCATACGATTCGTAACTTCGGCCTCTCCATTAGATTGTGGATGGCCGACGGAGGCAAATCGATGTGTGATGCCGAGATCGGCGCAAAAAGTCTTGAAGGCAACATTGTCGAATTGTCGATCGTTATCAGTGACAAGAGTATGGGGTATGCCGAATCGACAAATAATGGATTTCCAGAAAAAGGCCTTGACCTTGGCTTCAGTGATCTTAGCGAGTGCTTTAACTTCGACCCACTTAGTAAAATAATCAATGGCGACAAGCAGAAATTTTTGCTGTCCCGATGCCGGAGGGAAAGGGCCGAAAATGTCCATGCCCCACTGAGCGAAGGGCCAAGGAGAAAAAGAGGATTCAACTGGGAAGCCGGTTGTCGCTGAATACATGCGTACCGTTGACATTGGCCACATCTTTTCACTAGTTCAGTTGCATCTTCTTGCATAGTTAGCCAATAATATCCTTGTCGGAGGGCTTTATGTGCCAGAGATCGGCCTCCTGAATGATTCCCATAGATGCCTTCATGAATTTCCCTAAGAACATAATCCGCGTCTGCCGGGCTGATGCACTTGAGAAGAGGTTGGGAAAAGGATCTCTTGTAGAGTCGGCCATCTAGCAGTACAAACTTAGAAGCCCTCCGCTTAAGCAGCTTGGCTTCTTCATGGTCAACTGGGAGGATGTCGTCCTTCAAGTATCGGATATAGGTGTCCATCCAAGTTTCCTCCTGGGTAACTGGCAAAGTTTCCTCCATGGCCTCGATGCTAGGTGTCTCCAGATACTCAACATAGGTTTTGCCCATGGCGCTGTCTGCGGACGTAGCAAGCCGGGCCAACATATCAGCTCTAGCATTCTCCCCTCTAGGGATGTAACTGATGGTGAAGTGGTCTAACAAGGGAATTAATAGTTTAACCTTGCTTAGATACTGGGACATGATAGGGTCTCGAACCGTATACTCCCCAGACACCTGGGCAGAAATAAGCTGCGAGTCAGTAAAAGCTCGGAGATGCTTGATTCCCATTCCACGTGCTAGTTTAATTCCGGCTAACAAGGCTTCATATTCAGCTTGATTGTTAGTAGCTTCAAAGAGGAAACGAGAGCATACTCCAGCACCACACCCTCTGGACTGGCGAGAATAAGACCAGCCCCACTTCCCTGGGAGTTGGAGGCTCCATCGACATGGAGGACCCATGCCTTATCATTCTCCTCGTCGACATCTAAAAGAATCCGGGGGGAATCCTCTTGATGCTCTTCAGACCAAGTGCATTCTACCAGGAAATCGGCTAAGACCTGGGATTTCAAAGCTGCTCTAGGCTGAAATGACAAGTCAAACTCCCCTAGTTTGATGGCCCACTTAGCCAACCGGTCAGAAGTATCAGGGCGAGACAAAATGACTCTGAGAGGCTGATCAGTAAGCACGACTATAGGATGAGCCTGAAAATATGGTCTGAGTCGTCGGGCGGAGATGACCAAAGCAAAAATGACCTTCTTTGTTCTGGAATACCTCTCTTCTGCGCCATGAAGTACCTTACTAGTATAATATACAGGTCTCTGAATAGCGTGGTCGCTGACACGCACCAGAACGGAACTGACGGCTTCCGAGGAAGCCGCAAGATAAAGGAAGAGCTTTTCTCCCTCCTCCGGTTTAGACAGCAGGGGCGGTGTGGACAAGAACTCCTTAAGTTCTTCAAAAGCCCATTGACAGTCTTCCATCCACTCAAAACCGTCCGCTTTACGTAGGACTTTGAAGAAGGGTAAACACCTCTCCGCTGATCTTGACAAAAATCGGCTTAATGCTGCTATCCTCCCGGTGAGTTGTTGTACCTCTTTCTTATATGCTGGCCGCCTCATATCAAGAATGGCCTGAATCTTCTCTGGGTTTGCTTCAATTCCTCGCCGAGTCACCAGAAAACCCAAGAATTTCCCTGCAGTAACCCCAAACGCACATTTGCGTGGGTTAAGCTTTATTCTATGGAGCCGGAGGTTGCGGAAGGTCTCCTGCAGGTCGGCGACATGGCCAGTAGCACAGGTGCTCTTTGTCAACATATCATCTACATATACTTCCATGTTGCGGCCAAGCTGGTCTTTAAAAACTTTGTTCATCAACCTCTGATAGGTAGCTCCTGCATTCTTCAATCCGAAGGGCATTACTTTATAACAATAGATGCCCTTCTCAGTGATAAAAGAAGTATGCTCTTCATCCAAGGGGTTCATTTTTATTTGGTTGTACCCCGAGAAAGCATCCATGAAGCTAAGAAGTTCATAGCCGGAGGTAGAATCTACTAACTGGTCGATCCGTGGCAACGGAAAGCTGTCCTTGGGACAGGCTTTGTTAAGATCGGTGTAGTCGATGCAGATTCTCCACCCTCCGTTGGCCTTCCAGACCATGACCACATTGGCTAGCCAGTTAGGATATTGTGCCTCTCGAATATGACCGGTCATAAGCAATTTATCCACCTCTTCGTCAATGATCCTCTGCCGCTCGGGAGCGAAACTCCTTTTTTTCTGACGGACAGGGTGGCAGCTTGGGTTGATATTAAGCTGGTGAGTGATCACCTCTAGGGGAATCCCAACCATATCCGTCATTTTCCAGGCAAAGACATCCGCATTCGCCGATAAGAAGGCTAGGAGCTGATCCCGGGCTTTAGGGGGGAGGAACTCACCAATCTGCACGGTCTTGGTGGAATCGCCTCCCAGGGGGCAAGATATCAAACGCTCCGCCGGCTCTCCCCTCCACTCGACTTCTCTGGGATCAAACGACTCGATGACCGAGGGAATCCCAACCGCCTAGGGACTGGGAGCTAGATGATAACAGGGTCTGACCGAGTTCACCTCCCCATGCATCTCGCCAACTCCTTGATTAGTAGGGAATTGCACCAATAGGCACTTGGTAGATATAACTGCATCTAACATATTCAACCCGGGGCGGCCGAGAATGGCATTGTAGGCCAGGGGCACCCGAACCATCAGAAAGTCCAGCATTACCGTGCTCTGACATGGCGGCGATCCTGCCGTCGCCGGAAGGGTAATCTCGCCCTCCACCCGTATAGAATCTCCCGTGAAACCGACTAGAGGGACGGCTACAGGTCGAAGAGAGTCAGGAGATAAATTCTTTCGAAGAAATGCATCATAAGTAAGCACATTGGTGGAGCTTCCACTGTCGATTAAGATCCTCTTTACAGGGTGTTTAGTGACCGTCATTGAAACGACGACGCTATCATCTTTTACAACACTACCCCCCGCTATGTCTCCCTTAAAAGGGATTACATCATCTAGTTCTCCCCCTCCCCTTGGCCTCTTAGAGGATGATGCTCCTCCATGAGAAATCATGCCCACCATCCGCTCTGTCGGGGTGTTATCAATGTTGGCCTGAGCTGGAGGAGGTCCCATCAAAGCTGGTACAGGCGGAGCCTCCTTCTTCTAGATGTACTGCCCAAGATATCCCCTCTGGATGAGCTCTTCGATGGCTTGCTTCAGATTCCGACATTCTTTGGTGTCATGGTCGTAATCTCTGTGGAAACGGCAATAACGGCTCCTATCTCGTGCAACACCCTTCTTCAACGGAGATGGACGCCGCAAATAAGGATCGTTTTCAATTTCCATAAGGATATGAGCCCGGGGCGTAAGGAGGGGTGTAAGATGGTCTTCTCTGGGGGCCAGGCTCTTGCGGCGGTCAGTCGGTCGGCGCAAAGGTTTAGACTTCTTGGGAGGGGGCCCGCTCGACTCCGGGCAAGCGGATCTCTTATCAGTCCTTTCCTCCGCACCTCTCCTTGATGAATCAGCCTCGTCGGCACGGATGTACTTCTGCGCATGACTCAAGAGATCAGCATAAGAGCAAGGAGGTCTTTTGTCCAGAGAATAAGTAAAACGAGAGGGATGGAGCCCCTGCTTCAAAGCCAGAGTAGCCACAACATCATCAAGATGATAGACTTCTAGGGCTGCCACCTTGAACCGGGTTATAAAGTCTTTCAGGGGTTCTCCTTCCTGTTGCTGCACGGAGAACAAACTGTCTGCCACTCGAGGAATCTTCCGACAAGCGTCGAAATGAGCCAAGAAAGACCTTTCCAGTTGTCGAAAAGAATCGATACTACGTGAAGGCAGACGGGAGTACCAAACACGGGCTGCCTTACGGAGAGTGGCCGGGAAGGCAATGCACAGGAGAGCATCAGTCGCTCCTTGGACTTGCATAATGGCTTTGTAGCTCTCCAGATGATCCAGGGGATCAGTGGTGCCATCATAGGGGTCCAGTTGGGGAACCGGAACCTCCTTGGAATGGGTTCCTCCATAACTCGCCGAGTAAGAGGAGGGCGGGTGTCGTAGTCCGACCCCGGCTGATTGTTGATTCTCTGACTAAGCTCTTCCAGCCTCCGATCTTGCTCATCGAGCGCCTCTCCATCTGATCAGCCATATGTCCCCCGGCTGGCTCAGGGGAATAGGATACGGACCGACGATGCCACCGGCGGTGCTCTGCATGAGGCTCCTTCCCCCGCCGCTGCCTGGTGGGTGGGCTGCCCAAGGAACGGGTGAGAGAGCGCGAGCCACCCCGGGAACTTTGAGGATGAAGCCCACCTGAGGAATAGGGGTGGAGAGGCTTTGTTGGAGGGGATCTCCCTCGAGTTGATTGTCGGCTGAGGGGAGTAGCCGATCTGGACAGCAGAGGCGGCTCGAGCCGTTGCCGGGCTCCTCTAGAATTCTGTTCCTGCATCTGCTGAACCATCCCAACAAGGGTTTGAACTTGTTGGGTAAGGGTCGTCAATGGGTCTTGGGGAATAGCTGGAGCCGGCAGTGGCGAGGAAGAAACCGGAGGGCTTGACTTTGCTGGCTCAGAAGAGCAAAGAGTCTTGCAACCATGATCGGGAGGTAAGAGATGCCCCCCAGACCAATTAGAGGGATCCTCTTCCGGAGATCTAGTGCCCATGTTAGAAGAATAGGAGTTGCTCGTCGCAGCCCCCTACATGGCGCGCCAATCTGTTGATGCTGAATCATCAGAAAAGATCGAAAAAGTCTTCTTTGTTGCAGGATCTCCTACTGAAGGAAGAGCAAGCCCCCCTTCCTCAAGGTTTCCTTCCCCTTATATCCTTTGAGCTTCCAAAGGATATTCCTTTCTTGTTTTCGCCATCATGTCGTCAGCATCGAGTCATAATCACCAGAAAAGATCGAAAAAGCCTTCTTTGTTGCAGGATCTCCTACTAAAGGAAGAGCAAGCCCCCCTTCCTCATGGGTTTCCTTCCCCTTATATCCTTTGAGCTTCCAAAGGATATTCCTTTCTTGTTTTCGCCATCATGTCATCAGCATCGAGTCATTTTTCTTTCTTTTTTTTTGGATAAAAATCGATGTGTAAGATAAAAAGTAGCTTCAGACGAGAGCGTGCCACGTGGTCATTTATCGATAATTAATAGCAGAGGTATTAAGGAACTTGCTCCGGAAGCTAAGAATCTTCATGATGGATTTCGGTTTTTCCAAGGGAATGTCAGGGTTAGTGGAAATGTCAGAGTCAGAGAAGAGTTATCTGGCCCTAAAATAGGTGCTCAGTATCTTCTTTATTTGAGCTTTTCGATGGATGGTGACGCTCCAGCGTTTGTCTTATTCGAGACATTTAAAGCATCATGATGCTTAATGATTCTCGATTTCTATTCCGGACACGACAGCTCATCGCGTTTAGTGCTTCTGATATGAAAATGATTCTAAGACTCGAAGGCCCCCCAGAACCCGGGGGGCCGCCTAGGACCGAGAGGCCGCCCAGCACCTGGGGCCCGTCTAGGACTAGGAGGCCGCCCAGGACATGGGGGCCGTCCAGAACCTGGAGGCCGTCCAAACCCTGGGGGCCGTCCAGAACCTGGAGGCCGCCCAGGGGGCCGCCCAGAACCCGAGGGGCCGCCTAGGACCGAGAGGCCGCCCAGCACCTAGGGGCCGTTTAGGACTAGGAGGCCGCTCAGGACATGGGGGCCGTCCAGAACCAGGAGGCCACCCAAACCCTGGGGGCCGTCCAGAACCTGGAGGCCGCCCAAACCCTGGGGGCCGCCCAGGGCCTGGGGGCCGCCTAGGACTAGGGGGCCGCCCAGAGCCTGGGGGCCACCTAGGACTAGGGGGCCCCCCAGGGCCTGGGGGCCGCCTAGGACTATGAGGCCGCCCAGGGCCTGGTGGTCGCCTAGGGCCAGGAGGCCGCCTAGGACCCGGGGGCTGCCTAGGACCAGGAGGCTGCCCAGGGCTTGGGGGCTGCCTAGGACTAGAGGCCGCCCAGAACCTGGGGGCTGCCTAGGACTCTGATTTACTTTCGGTTTACCAACCATATCAGTTGGTATAACTGAAATCTCAGCACTAACCTTGCTAATAGCTGATCTTAGTCTTTCATGAACTTAAATACAATCAACAATCATTGAACAACTGATGGAGAGCAAACGGTGCCAAAACTCCATACCATATGTATGTTGCATTTTTTATTTTCTACTTGCCACTACGTGATACACACAGACTTGCTCCGGCTCGACCTAGCTAAAATTGGCATCATGTTAGGTGATATAAGTGGAGCCGAAGAATTGTTTTTTCACGAAAAAAACTCTATATTCTTGATCTAGAGAAAATGGTGACTGACATCAACTTTTTTTTTTTTTGTGGGGTCACCTGAATTGCTGCTTATCAAGTTGCGACCCTCACCTGTCACCTAGTCGAGCCTCTCTTAGATTCAGCATTCCTCTTGATATCAGACATAGAGCATCATTTCTTTTTTTTGATACCAGACATAGAGCATCATTACTTTTTCTGATATCAGACATAGGGCATCATTTCAACCCGTAATCTCTAAAACTCAGCTTCTTTGCAAAGTGATTTCCAAGATTGCCACCAAAATGGATCCAGCATCGATCATCTCATCTCTATCATGCATGTCTTTTGCTTGTCCTTTTTGCCCTCTTCCATGTTCGAGAGCCCGGAGGACATTAAAGGCAGACCAGTTCGTATGCTTTGATTGTCATTCACAAGCCATGTTTAGAGTTGTCCTCTAATCATTTTCCTACCCAAATCAATCTCATAGTTAATTGAAACCTTTCGCTCATCTCATTTATTTGCTAGAAGTGACGTTGAACATCCTAAAGACCATCCCAGCATGAGTTGATATTTATCTACCAGTTGGAGCTTGGCAGACACGGTTTGCACCTCTTGTTGTTTTTGGAGAGCATGGTCTGAATTCCAACCTAGTTGAAGGATCTGGAATCTCTAATGGGCCGTTTGGTAGGGGCAGATCAGATAGTGGTGGTGAAAATCTTTTTCTTTTTTTTAATCCTTATTTACTCATATTTGATTGAAAAATGAAGAAAAAAATTATATGCAGGACTTACACCTTTTTTTTTCTTCTTTCAATCGAAACACTTTTAGTAAAAAAAAAAAAAAAAAAGTATGACAAAGTAAATATCACCTTTCATGATATTTATTTATTTATTTATTTATTTATTTATTTTTGGTGGGGAAGAAGCGTTCCATGATTTTTATCTTTTTTGAAGAAATATATATGTATATATATATATATAAGTCTAATGCAATTTTTTCTTTGTTTAATCAAATGAGAGAAAACGAAGGCAAGAAGGTAGACCTCTTATGCTAATTCACGTAGGGCATGGAAACGCAGGCCGGAGAGGACGTTGGTTGAATCGACATTTTGGAGCTCATCATGTAAAGACAAAGCATATGATCGCATAAACAAAAAGGAGAGAGACAGTGTTCGCACTCCACCGTTACCCAAAGAATTAATATTCCCCGAGGTCCATGCAGGTCCTGCGAAGCATATATATTCATGCATACATGACAAGCTTTGTGATGACATTAATTATAAGTATTAAGTTGCTACCATATGGCGCCGCATGGCCTCTCTGATACCATCTTAATTGATCCGGCCCAAACTGCTAATTTGACCATTAAGTTACCTTGAAATAATGGTCTTAGCAGACGCTTCTTCATTTTGCCTTCCATTAATTGTTTTCAACTGCTCAAAGCTTAATTTGAGCTAGGAGTTCTGCAGCTGGTACCATATCCTTCTTGATGTTGGAACCATTCTTGTATATCTGGAATAGTGGCACAGAGCTCTCATGCTCCTCTAAGTAGGGGTTCTCGTACCCAGATCAACCTATAAACATATTAACATTAAAAAAAACTGAGCACCACAGAGAACAGCAATCGGCTTAATCAGCTCCACGCCAGGAGTTTGGCATGCAGCGCATGAGCACGCATTAAAGATGAGCACGCATGAGCACGCATTAAAGATGAGCACGCATGAGCACAAAGTTTGGCATGCAGCGCATGAGCACGCATCCGATGCACAAAGACTTTTTCAACAACTACCAGCCTCTACTGTTCTTGGAGTCCAAGAACAACAGAAGGTGCATGATCTAAGGTGCCATAAAGAAAACCAGCTAACAACTTTCAGGATAGGTCAACATGAAAAAGTTAATCTATGCTTTAGCTAAATTTTGGCTCCTATCACAGCAGCTAATCAATTAAAATCCAATGACCTTGGACCATTCCTTTTCACTAAAAAAAAAAGGAAAGAAAGAAACCCAAAAAGGAGTTGAATTTTTCTCTTCATGCAAACTCTTAATTATGATGTTCTGCTATTTTGAAGGGAGGGCGGACCAGTTTCTTTTAATTTTTCCTAGCTAGGTGACAATGAATTCAAATTTGATCACCTACATGTACAACACAGCAAGGTAGGTGTATTTATAAGGTTGAGTCAAAAAGATGCCAAAAGTAAAATAAGATAATCCAAACTAGAAGTTTTTGCTCGGCAAGCCCTTATAAAATATTACTCTGGAATCAAAGTGAACAAAAACATCATGGCATGCAAGAAGAACAAAATGCTACATGACAAGTTAAGCGAGTCTCCAAGAGCATGTTGTATTTGCAATATAAAGAGGGCACCAGGATGAGGCAGCAAAAGAGAGTTCTATGGGATGACTTATAGCGCGTAATTTTCTTTGTGCATGGTTCATTTCATTTCTTCCATACATCATCCTGTTTTCCTTCCTATTCTGCATTCTAAAGATGCCTCCATTAGTGTTGCTTCTGCTAGTAAATCCTCTTCTTCTCTCTTTTCTTTTTCTTTTTCTTTTTTTATGAAAAAATTGAAGAAATCAAAAGCTTCCCCCATCAGTTTATTATAGTTAAGAAGGCTTTTGCTAGTAAATCATCACTGAAAAAAGAAAAAAATCTGTTATGTATCCATTATACGTTCTGATGGGGCCAGTTAACAGGCCCATGGGCAACGATGGCAGTTTGTTCCTGAACGACCTTCTCAGATCAAAAAATCAAACGCAATATTTTTCTCAATATTTCTCTACCACTACAAGGGAAAAAAATATTGCGACGCCCAAATGCGTCGCAATTGCTTCGCTAAATATGCTATTGCGACGCAATAGCGACGCAATGACGGCGTCGCTCAGATGTTCGTCGTAATATAAATTTGTCATAATTGCGTCGCAATATTGCGACTCTCTGCGACACAACAATGAGTCGCAATATTGCGACGCATCCAGATGCGTCGCTAAATTTAAAACTAATTTTTTAATATTTTAAAATTATTATTAAATATTGCGACACATTTAGTTACGTCGCAATATTTAATAATAATATTTTAGATATAATAGCGACACAATTTGAGTCGCTAATGCGTCGTTAAGAAATTTTTTTTAAAATATTGCGATGGAAGGTCATTGCGTCGTAATATTTAATAATAATATTTTAGAGATAATAGCGACGCAATTTGAGTCGCTAATGCGTCGCTATTAAATTTTTTTTTAAATTATTGCGACGCCAGGTCATTGCGTCGTAATATTTAATAATAATATTTTAAAAATATTAGTGATGCAATTTCAGTCGCTAATGCGTCGCTAATTAAATTTTTTTTAAAAAAAAAAATTAAAAATTAAAACGGTTAATACAATTTCGTTACATTTAAATATTGATAGAAACATTCTTCACTCATATTGATCCAAACAATAATCATTCAATTTCCAAAAATAATTAATATATTAAAATTTTGAAGTTTTCATGTACAACATATAAAAAGAAAAAAAATACATCAAGAATCTGAGCGATCACATGGAGGCTGGAGACCCTGCGACAAGCGGCTAACCATATCCTGCAAATGATGCATCTGATCTCGCATGTCTGCAAGCTCCTGATCCCGGCCTTACATACGCTGCTCGAACTCATGCTCGAACTCCTACCGAACCTCCTGACGAACATCCTGCCGAACTTCCTCCGCAATAGATCTCCGAATGTCGTCTAAACGCTCGGCAGGAATATCACCAGAAAATCGCGAGCTAGAGGCTTGATGGGGAAAATATGAGAAGCTCTAGTGCCCAGACCATAGACCCTGCGGTCTCGCGGCTGGGCACCAACAGCCTCCAAAAACACACGCCGACTCTCCTCTGCTGAGAGTTCGACGGGCGTCTCCCCATCAGTGGAGTCGACCTGCGATGCCTGGGAGCGAAGCTCCTCGACTCGTGTCTTTGAATTATAAAATCAACAATAAATGAGTTAATAAATTTCTCGAAATAAAATTTTAGAAATTAAACAGATACTACATAAAGCTAATTTCTTACCGCAACCTCCCGTGATCGCGTGTCGACCCAGGAACCGTCCTCCTGGTGTGTGTCGCCCTGAATAGACGAAACTCACCAGGATCTCCGCCCTCCTGCTCAGACTATAACAAAAAAAATTGATATTAATACAAATATTTGTAAATAACTAAATAGTAATTAAATTATTTATGTTTTCTTACCATACGGCGTCTGTGCTCCTGAATCGAAATGGAGCCCGAAGTATGGCGGGAGAGACCCGTGCCAGGACCGCCCTTCTCGGATCGGCGGTTCGTGCTGGCTGATGCGGACCTCCTGCGCCAGCCATCGGACTGCCAGGCCTGCTGCCACTCGTGCCAAATACCCTCTGGCACATGCGCAGGACGCTGACCCGATGACCTCCAACGATGAAGCATGTCGGAGTATCGGCGTCCCGTAAGAGCCTCCCATGCTGCCCTAATGGCATCATGGCTGGCAGGTCCCACGTAAACTTTTTCTGCATTAAAATAAATAGTTAGTTTCAGAATTTATTAAGATTAAGAAATTTTATATCAGTGATAAATTGTATTTAATAAGTTTACCTGAAACTCAGAAAAATAAAACTCCCTCGTGGCTGGAGATACGTGGCGCCAATCGTAGCCACTGGGATCTGCACGCCTCTGAAATACGGCGCTGATGTGGCTGGATACATGATGCTGCTCAATAAATCTGTTAAAAAATGCATGTTTATAAGTAATTGACTTAAAAACATAAACATATATTTTTAATTAGTATATACTTACAGCCCATGAGCATCAAGTCGAAGTACGGTGCGGCCGATGGTGGAAGAACTCTCGGAGGTATGTGCCGATCGGCTGGATGGTAATACCAATGCAGGATCACCGCCGACTGCTGGAGAGATCGAAGGCTGTGCGATGTGTGGAGATCCGAACTCTCCATCTCCAAAGCTCATGTGATCTGATGCAGCAGGGCTACGTCCCTGCTCACTCCGTATGTCGTCGGTAGATCTACCTCTGCCCGTCATACTGAAAATACTAAAGATTCATGCAATTAATTACGATTAATGATTGACTATGTAAAAATTTAACACTTATAAAATAAAATTGAATTTAAAAAAACCTCTATGTTTAATCGGTGTCATTTGTTTCGTGAAATGTGGTTCAACATCCGATGCCGTATCGGACTGCGATTCAGTTTCATTATCATCGGAAGGAAACCGAACATTTGCATCGCAATTTCTTGGACATCACCATTTGGATCTCTAAGTGATGTTTCAGGAGCCCTTGTGTCATCCTCAATTGCATGCATTTCCATCTCATCCTCTTGAAATGCAGGGCACTCGGCTGATTGACTTGATGAACTCTCCTCTAATAAGATTGTTGAACGTGGGACGATTTTAGAAATAGCCCACCAATCTTGCTTGTCGTTGCGCAAACTTGGATATTCGCAGTAAAACACTTGCTGAGCTTGGGATGCAAGGATGAATGGGTCATATTTCTGCAATCTTCGTCGATGGTTCACTTCAACCAAATTGTAGTCGTTATGAACCCTTTTGCCCATAGGAACTGTCGGATCGAACCAATCGCAACGAAACAATACGGTTCGTTTCATAGGCCAACCAGGATATTCAACTTCAACCACCTCTACTAACTTTCCATAATAATCCTGCATATTTGCTCCAACACTTTCTCCTTTAACACACACGCCCCAGTTCTGCGTGCCTCTTGAAGCTGCTAATCGTTCAATCTGAAATTTGTACCCATTAACAAAATAGCCAGTAGAGGTTGTTACGGTCTTCAATGGCCATTGTGATAGACATTTAATGAAAATTTTTCGGTTGGGGACCATGGACCGTTTACCTATAAATTAATAAGCTATTCACAACCAATTCAAAAATTAAAGCCATTATTGAAATTGATTGAGTGATACTACTCACAAATTCATAAAA
>UESW01004624.1:62312-134591 GCA_900491605.1 Calamus simplicifolius | reverse complement strand
ATTTTTTATTATTTAAAATTAAATTTTTAAAAATTAATTATTAAATATTGCGACGCAATTTATTGCGTCGCAATATTTAAAATTAATTTTTAAAAATTTATTAATAAATATTGCGACGCACCAAATTGCGTCGCAATATTTAAAATTAATTTTTAAAACAAAAAAATTATTATTAAATATTGCGACGCATTTATTTGCGTCGCAATATTTAATAAAAAATTTTTCTGTTTTAAAATTAATTTTAAATATTGCGACGCAATTTGGTGCGTCGCAATATTTATTAATAAATTTTTAATTTTTAAAAATTAATTATTAAATATTGCGACGCAATAAATTGCGTCGCAATATTTAATAATTAAATTTTTTTATAAATTTAATTTTTATTATTGCGACGCATTTTTATGCGTCGCAGAGCGTCGCAATTGCGTCGCAATATTGCGACGCAATTGCGACAAAAAGAGTATTGCGACGGGGAGTTGAGCGACGCCATCATTGCGTCGCTATTGCGTCGCTAAACATGGTATAGCGACGCAATAGCGACGCATTTTGGCGTCGCAATATTTTAAATTTCTTGTAGTATATGATAGAATCTAATTTTTTTGTGTTAATTTTTTTTCAAGAGTGTTAAATTTTTTATTGAAGGGGCCGGGGGTGGGAAAACCCCCCTAGCTGTACTTTTTTAAAAAATTAAGTTGCCCATGTTTTAAAAATATATTATATATTTTTTTTATTTGTCATCAAATTATTTGAAAATATTTTTAAAAACAATAAAATATGATAGAATCTAATTTTTTTGTGTTAATTTTTTTTCAAGAGTGTTAATTTTTTTTTATTGAAGGGGCCGGGGGGTGGGGAAAACCCCCCTAGCTGTACTTTTTTAAAAAAAATTAAGTTGCCCATGTTTTAAAAATATATTTATATTTTTTATATTTTTATATTTTCATCAATTATTTGAAAATAATTTTAAAAACAATAAAATATAATAGAACCTAATTTTTTTGTTAATTTTTTTTAATTGAAGGGGCCGGGGGTGGGGAAAAGCATCCTAGCTGATATATATATATATATATATATATGGCCTAGCCACCGTGGCCAGGCCAAGGCCGGCCACGGCAGCGGCCGTGGCCGGAGAAGACGGCCACGGCTGTGGTCGTGGCTGTGGCCGTAGAAGACGAAGGGGGGTTGGGGAAAACCCCCCCCCCAAACTGTAATTTTTTTTTTGGTGGCCTAGCCACCGTGGCCAGGCCACGACTGGCCACGGCAGCGGCCGTGGCCGAAGAAGATTATTTTTATTTTCTAGGAAATTACATCGCAAATACGTCGCAATATTTTTTAAATATTTATAACTCTAAAATTTATATTTTTTGAAAATAATTGCGACGCAAATAATGTGTCGCAATGTTTTTTTTAAAATTTTTTAATTACATTTATTTTTCTAAAAAACATTGCGATGCAAAAAAATGCATCGCAATATTAAAAATTATGTTCTTCGAAAAAATTATTTTTTAGGAAACTGTGTCGCTAATGCGTCGCAATATTTTTTTAATAAGTATAACTGATAAAAATTATATTTTCTAAAAATAATTGCGATGCACATATTGCGTCGCAATATTTTTTTAAAATTTTTAATTACTATTATTTTTCTTAAAAACATTGCGACGTAATAAATGCATCACAATAATAAAATTATTTTATCTGAAAAATTTATTTTTATTTTCTAAGAAATTGCATCGACCGATCGAACCGATCTCCAACGATCAGACGGTTGCGATCGATCCAAGTCCTGATCCCGATCGGCCACGATCGATCCCGGACCGTGGCGATCGGTTCGACATCGGCGATGATCCGACGGTTGCGATCGATCCAAGCCCTGATCCCGATCGGCCACGACCGATCCCGGACTGTGGTGATCGGTCTGAGATCACTGACGATCCGATGGTTGCAATCGACCCAAGCCTTGATCGATCCTGGTCGGCGATGAACAATCTCGAACCATCGCGATCGATCCGATCGGCAACGATCTGACGGTTGCGATCGATCCAAGCCGTGATCTCAATCGGCCACGACCGATCCCGGACCGTTGTAATTGGTCCGAGATCGCTGACGATCCGACGGTTGTGATCGATCCAAGTCCTGATCCCGATCGGCCACGACCAATCTCGGACCGTGGTGATCGGTCTGATCGCCGACGATCCGACGGTTGCGATCGATCCAAGCAGTGATCTCGATCGGCCACGACCGATCTCGGACCGTGGTGATCGGTCCGATCGCCGACGATCTGACGGTTGCGATCGATCCAATCCATGATCCCGATCGGCCACGACCGATCTCGGACCGTGGCGATCGGACCGATCGTCGATGGTCCGACGGTTGCCATCGATCCAAGCCGTGATCCCGATCTTCCATGATCGATCTCGGACCGATCGGCGACGATCCGACGGTTGCCATCGATCCAAGCCGTGATCCGATTCGCCACGACCGATCCCGGACCTTTGCGATCGGTTCGAGATCTCCGACGATCCGATGGTTGCGATCGATCCAAGCCCTGATCTATCCGATCGACCACGATCGATCTCAGACCGCTGCGATCGGTCCAATCGGCGATGATCCGACGGTTGCGATCGATCCAAGCCCTGATCCCGATCGGCCACGACCGATCCCGGACTGTGGCGATCGGTCCGAGATCACTGACGATCCGACGGTTGCAATCGACCCAAGCCCTGATCGATCCTGGTCGGTGATGAACGATCTCGAACCGTCGCGATCGATCCGATCGGCAACGATCTGACGGTTGCGATCGATCCAAGCCGTCATCTCAATCGGCCACGACCGATCCCGGACCGTTGTAATTGGTCCGAGATCGCTGACGATCCGATGGTTGTGATCGATCCAAGTCCTGATCCCGATCGGCCATGACCGATCTCGGACTGTGGCGATAGGCAACGATCCGACGGTTGCGATCGATCCAAGCCCTGATCCCGATCGGCCACGACCGATCTCGGACCGTGGCGATCGGTCCGATTGCCGACGATCTGACGGTTGTGATCGATCCAAGCCGTGATCTCGATCGGCACGACCGATCTCGGACCATGGCGATCGGTCCAATCGGCGACGATCCGACGGTTGCGATCGATCCAAGTCGTGATCCCGATCGTCCACTACCGATCTCGGACCATGGCGATCGGACCAATCGGTGATGATCCGACGGTTGCCATCGATCCAAGCCATGATCCTGATCTTCCATGACCGATCTAGGACCGCAGCGATCGGACCGATCGGCGACGATCCGACGGTTGCCATCGATCCAAGCCATGATCTCGATCAGCCAGGACCGATCCCGAGCCTTTGCGATCGGTCCGAGATCGCCGACGATCTGACGGTTGCGATCGATCCAAGCCCTGATCTATCTCGATCGGCCACGACCGATCTCGGACCGCGGCGATCAGTCCGATCGGCAACGATCCGACGATTGCGATCGATCCAAGCTGCGATCCCGATCGGCCACGACCAATCTTGGACCATGGCGATCGGTCCGATCGCCGACGATCCAATGGTTGCGATCGATATCCAAGCCCTGATCCATCCCGATCGGCCACGACCGATCTCAGACCGTTGTGATCGGTCCGATCGGCGACGATCCGACGGTTGCGATCGATCGAAGCCATGATCGATCCCGGTCGGCGACGACCGATCTCGGACCATCGCGGTCGATCCGTTCGGCGATGACCCGATGGTTGAGATCGATCAAGCCATGATCGATCCCGATCGGCGACGACCGGGATCGAACCGTCGCGATCGATCCGTTCGGCATCGCAATATTTTTATTTCATAATTCTTTTTTAATATTTTTATAAAATTTATTTTTTTAAAAAATATTGCGATGCAATACTTGCGTTGCTAAATAAAAATTATTTTATTCATTTACTATTTTATTGCGTCACTATTTAACATAATTAATTTTTTTAAAAACATTACGACGCAAAGGCTTGCATCGTAATTTTTTAATTTGATAATTATATTATATAAAATTAATTTTATTTCAAATAATTGTGACGCAACAAGTGCGTCGCAATTTTAAAACATAATTTTCCTAATTTTTAGGTTTATTTCATCGCTAATGCATCGCTATTTAACATAATTAATTTTTTAAAAATATTGTGACACACTGAGTTGCGTCGCAATATTTCTTTCTCATAATTATATTTTATAAAAATTTATTTTATTTAAAATAATTGCGACACAATAAGTGCGTCACTAAATTAAAAATATTTTTTCTAATTTTCTGGTTTATTGCGTCGCTAATGCGTCGCTATTTAATATAATTAAATTTTTTAAAAATATTGCGACGCACTGAGTTGCATTGCAATTATTTTTTCTCATATTTATACTTTATTAAATTTAATTTTATTTAAAATAATTATGATGCAATTAATGTGTCGCTAAATTAAAATAAATTTTCTAATTTTCTGGTTTATTACATCGCTAATGAGTCGCTATTTCACATAATTAATTTTTTTAAAAACATTGTGACGCACTGAGTTGCGTCGCAATATTTTTTCTCATATTTATATTTTATAAAAATTAATTTTATTTAAATTATTTGCGACGCAATTATTGTGTCGCTAAATTAAAAATAATTTTTCTAATTTTTTGGTTTATTGCGTCGCTATTTAACATTTAATTTTTTTTAAAACATTGCGTCGCCCTGAGTTGCATTGCAATATTTTTTTCCCATATTTATATTTTATAAAAAATTAATTTAAAAATATTGCGACGTATTATTTGCGTTGCTAAAAAAAAAATTTTTTTTATTTTCTGGTTTATTGAGTCGCTAATGCGTCGCTAATTGCGTCGCAATATTTTGTTGTCACGGAGGTGTCGCAAAGTGGTCGCAATTTAGCGACGCATGATCGTTAAATTTGCGTCGCTATTTCAATATTTTCTTGTAGTATACCCGGCCCATCTTCAACGATGGCCCCTAGGTCCACAGCGACCTCATGGTGGCACATCTCCCATGGCGGCTGCCAAGTTCACAGTGGCCCAAGGCGGCCCTAGGTCCTCCACAGCGGCCAACGGTCTCTCCCATGGCGGCACCCGTCTCTCACGATGGCCTCTTCCGTCCATCCTAGGCGGCACCAAGATGCTTCTTTCATGGCGGCTCCCAAGTCTAGCCGGCCTTCCTCCACAGCGGCCCTAGACGGTCCAAACAACTCCACGGCGGACTCCTCCGTCAATCCTAGTCGGCCTCAGCCGTAGTCGACCTCCAGCCAGTCGGCCTCGGCCCCTAGTCGGCCTCGGCTCCAGTCGGCCTCGACCCCCAGTCGATCTCGGCCCCCAAGTCGGCCAAGCCTCGGCCCTATTCACCTAATTATTGATTTTGATGATTAACAAAAGCCATGAGTATATTCCTTATGTTTCTGATAAATTTGATAAGTGTTTCAGGAATTAAGATTGATTATTCATCAATATGTTACTTCGAAAATCAGTTTCAAGTTGAATTTAAATAGAATTTATATAAGTTCAGAACTTGAAGTGGACACCCTAAGTCCTCGGAGCCGACACCATAGAGTATCAGAACAATGTTGTTTTTGGCATGGTTCGAAGCCGACACCTAAATTTCTGGAGCCGACACATGAAAAGTTAGAGTCGACACCTGCAGAGTGTGGAGCCAACTCCAGACCAGTTACAGAGAGTGATTTTTCAGACATTGGCATAGCCGACACCTTCAGAAAGTTAGAGCCGACTCCAAATCTTGCTGAGCTGACACATCAAAATCTTGGAGCCGACACCTTGACGGACCGTTTATTACTATTTTTAGAATCCTGATTTGGAGCTAACACATGAAGACCTGCAGCCGACACCTCCACATCAGAAACGAAATTTCAAGTTTTCCAACTGATATATTTTTCTTACCTAATCTCTAACGAAACTTTTCTTTTGGTAACGTTCATCCAAGGACAATTCCAACGGCTATTTTTCACCTACTCGTGGAGTCAAATGCCTATAAAAT
Source organism: Calamus simplicifolius (assembly GCA_900491605.1). NCBI lineage: Eukaryota > Viridiplantae > Streptophyta > Magnoliopsida > Arecales > Arecaceae > Calamus > Calamus simplicifolius. Next base: position 128,581 of record UESW01004624.1, on the reverse strand, counting down.
TGGATTGAACCGTTTGAAATAAAAAGAACGGAAAAACAGTGAAACAAAAAAAAGAAAGAGAAATAAAAAATCCCACTTCAAGAAATTTTCTGAGCCAAAGCCTATCCACTATTGAGAGTTAGAAGAGGAATCCAAAAATGCCAAAAGAGCTATTTCAAAGGATTTCCCTAGTTTTGAAGAAGAAGGAGAAAAGCCCTAAATCTTCAACCGTTTCTTCACCAAAATCTCTTTAAGTGTTCTAATTCCATTCAATTCAGAAGAGAAGGAGAAGAGAAGAAAAGATCAAGCCCTACATTGCTTCAGAAATTAGGCTTTTCTATTCTCATTTACTTACATTGCTTATTTGCTCAATTAAGGAGCTGTTATTGTTGTAAACTCTTAATTGATTTGTTGTTTGTCTAATTTAATCAGGGGATTGAATTAGTTGAGGTAGTTTACCTCGGGGGACAAGCTAGTTTAGCTTGGGTTAAGGTTTTGTGTGGGTGAGCCTATGAAAACCTGTTGGGTTCGTTGTGGTCCCGTATAAAACAACAAGTTGGAGTTGTGAGCTTATAAAACAACTCGACTATAATCAGAGGATTATAGTGTTGGCCCAAGAGTTGCTTGGGAGTGGATGTAGGTATGGGATACACCGAACCACTATAAATCTTTGTGTTTGTCGTGCCTTTGTCTCTATCTCTCAATCTCTCTCATTTATATTGTGTTCTTTACTTACTGCATCACCTTCACTTGTACACCTAATTGACTTTAAATTTTAAAGTGTTTAATTTTTTTTTAAACAAAACCCAATTCACCCCCCCTCTTGGGTTGCCATCTGGGCCAACAATTGGTATCAGAGCTAGTGCTCATTTTTTTTGTTTGATCCAACGATTAAGAGTTAAAGATCCAAATGGCAACACAAGCTGGATCATCTTTCGCTGAAGGTCAATCCACTAATAGGCCACCCTTGTTTAATGACTCTAATTATTCATATTGGAAAGCAAGAATGAGGATTTTCATTCAAGCTTTAGACTATGAATTGTGGAGTGTTATTACAAATGGACCTAGCACACCCATACACATTGTAGATGGTTCAATAGTTCCTAAACCCAAAAGGGATTGGAATGAGAACGATAGGAAAATGGCTCAGCTTAATGCAAAAGCTATGAATGTTTTATATTGTGCTTTAGATGCTAATGAATTTAATAGAATTTCTACATGTATTTCTGCAAAAGAAATTTGGGATAGATTAGAAGTTACCCATGAGGGTACTAATCAAGTAAAAGAATCAAAAATTAACATTTAGTGCACAAATATGAATTGTTTAGCATGGAACAAACTGAATCAATTACATGCATGTACACTAGATTCACTGATATAGTTAATGGTCTAAAAAGTCTTGGTAAGACCTATACTAATTCTGATTTGGTGCGTAAAATTTATAGGTCTCTTTCAAGATCATGGGAAGCAAAAGTAACTGTCATCCAAGAAGCCAAAGATCTGAATACATTACCTTTGGAGGAGCTGCTTAGATCATTGATGACCCATGAGCTGACAATGAAGCAGCATCAAGAGGAAGAAGTCAAAAGAAGAGAACAATTGCCCTCAAGGCTGCAGAAAATGAAAAGAGCAGCAGTGATGAAGAAGATGATGATAAGGAGGAGACTGCACTCCTTGCTAAGAAATTTAAAAGATTCATGCAAAGAAAGAGACCCTTCCACAAAAGAAAATCTGGAATCAAAATGGAAGAGAAGGACAAGGACAAGGAAAAAGAACCCCTCATATGTTATGAATGTAAGAAACGGGGAAACTTTAGATCAGATTGTCCTCAATTGAAGAAAGTCTATAAAAAGAAGAAGAAGGCTTTTGTTGCAACGTGGAGTGATAGTAAAGAATCTTCATCTGAAGAAGATCAAAAGGAAGTTGCAAACATATGCTTCATGGCAAAAGACGATAATGAGGTAAGTTCTAAAACTCCTAATGAAGATTTTACCTTTGATGAATTATATGAAGCTTTCAATGAGTTAATTAATAATTTCAAAGTTTTAAGAATTAAAAATAAATCTTTGAAAACTGAAAACTTAAATCTAATCAAAGAGGAAAATGAACTAATTCTTGAGGTTAAAAATCTGAAATCTGAAAAAGAAGATGTTTTAAAAGAAAAGAATTGATTTCAAATGAAAACCTTAATCTAAAGAAGGAAGTTGATAATATAAGAATATAGTTGATAGATTCACTTATAGCTCAGAAAAACTTAATTTATTATTAAGTAACCAAAGAGCAGTATTTGATAAAGCTAGTCTAGGATATAGACCCCATATGAAAAAAAGTATGTAAATAATTTCTTTATTAAGAAACCAAGCAAAAATGATATTTCATGTTTTCATTGCAACAAAAAGGGACATAAATCTTATGAATGCAATTTTAGAAAAATTGATAAGAATTTAAGTGTTAAAGGAAAGAAAATATGGGTTCCGAAAGGAACAATCTTTATTACTACTAACCATGAAGGACCCAAGAAAGCTTGGGTACCTAAACAAAAGTTTGATTGTCTTGCAGGAGTGTCTTGCGGCCAAAAGATCAAAACGAAAGTGGTATCTTGATAGCGGCTGCTCAAGGCACATGATGGGTGACAAGGAGCAATTCATCACCTTGAAGATAAAAGAGGAGTTGTTACATTTGGAGACAATGGTAAAGGCCAAATTATGGGATTTGGTAAAATTCAAATAACTCCATCCACTTTTATAGAAAATATTTTATATGTTGATGGTTTAAAACATAATTTAATTAGCATTAGCCAATTGTGTGATAAAAGTTTCAAAGTTTCCTTTGAAGCTTCAATCTGCACTATTTCTAATCCCACTGACAATAGCATTATATTTGTTGGAAATAGAAATGGCAATGTATACTTAATAGATTTAGATAATTTGTCTACTAGTAATCATTGCTTAATTGCTGATAATGCTAAGGTTAATGAGATCAGATGGTTGTGGCATCGTAGATTAGGTCACACAAGCACACACTTAATTTCAAAATTAAATAGAATGGATTTAGTTAAAGGACTTCCAAAGTTAGATTTTGAAAATAACAGAATTTGTGATGCATGTTAATTTGAAAAACAAACTAGAAACTCTTTCAAATCTAAAAATGCTGTTTCCACTTCTAGGCTACTTGAACTACTTCACATGGATCTTTTTGGACCTACTAGAACCACTAGTTTAGGAGGAAAGAAATATGGTCTTGTGATAGTAGATGATTATTCTAGATTCACTTGGGTATTGTTTTTAGCTCATAAGGATAGGACTTTCCCTATATTTATGAAATTCTTCAAGAAAGTCACTAATGAGAAAACAATACCATAGTGTCTCTTAGAAGTGATCATGGAACAGAATTTAAAAATCATTTATTTAAAAATTTCTGCATTGAACATGGCATTCATCATAATTTTTATGCACCTAGAAAACCACAACAAAACGGAGTTGTAGAAAGAAAGAATAGAACATTAGAAGATATGGCCCGTATCATGCTATGTGAAAGCCAACTCCCAAAGTACTTCTGGGTGGAAGCTATAAACACAGTATGTTACATCCTTAATAGAGCTTTAATTAGGCCAATTCTTAAGAAAACTCCTTATGAACTATGGCATGATAGGAAACCTAACATTAGTTATTTTCATGCATTTGGTTGTCGATGTTTTATTCATAATAATGGTAAAGATTATCTTGAAAATTTGATGCAAAATCCAATGAAGACATATTCTTAGGATATTCAGCAACTAGTAAAGCCTATAGAGTATTTAATAAGAGAAACTTAATTATAGAAGAATCTATTCATGTAGTTTTTGATGAGTCTTTAGCGTCAAGTTCAGAAAAGATTGATGATGAGGAAGATACAAATTTTCTAGAGAGAGATATTAAAAAATTGAATATAGATATCTTCAGATCATAAACAAGAAGCTAAAGATGATGATTCACCTATAGTTGATGTTATTGATACTAATCATGATGAGGTAGACCTTCTTAGAGATTGGAGATATGTCTATGGACATCCAAAGGAATTGATTATAGGTGATCTATCTCAAGGTGTAAGAACTAGATCATTTATGAAAATATCAATAATCATCTTGCATTTGTATCTCAAATTGAACCTAAAACTATTGAAGGAGCTGAAAAAGATAGTAATTGGATGCTAGCTATGCAAGAAGAATTAAATCAATTTACTAGGAATAATGTATGGTCCTTCATGCAAATTGGATAAAGATGAAGACGATAAGTCTGTTGATCAAAAGCATTATAGAGGTAGGATCGGATCTCTACTTTACTTAACTGCAAGCAGACCTGATATCATGTTTGCTGTTTGTTTATGTGCTAGATATCAATCTGAACCTAAGGAATCTCATTTAATTGTTGTAAAAAGAATACTAAGATATCTAAGTGGAACTAAAAATGTAGGATTATGGTATTCTAGAGACTCAACACTGAATTTGATTGCATATTCTGATTCTGACTATACTGGATGTAAACTAGATAGAAAAAGTACAAGTGGTGCATGTTAATTTTAGGAAGTAACTTAATCTCATGGTTTAGCAAAAGTAAAATTCGGTTGCATTATCTACTGCTGAAGCAGAATATGTTGCAGCTGGAAGTTGCTGTGCTCAAATCCTTTGGATTAAGCGACAACTTGAAGATTATGGCATAACACTTGATAAAACTCCTATTAGATGTGATAACACTAGTGCAATCAATTTAACTAAAAATCATATACAACATTCCAGAACTAAACATATTGAAATTAGATATCATTTTATTAGAGAACATGTAGCTAATGGTGACATTTGTCTTGATATATTTGTACTGATAAACAATTAGCTGACACATTTACAAAACCCCTTAGTGAAGAAAGATTTTGCTATCTTAGAGGAGAATTAGGAGTTTGTGATCCTTTAGAATAGTCTAAACCTCCAAGGATCAATTATCTAGATTTCAATCACTTTTCTTAAAAATTTTCTCATGATTCTAAGGAAAACTTATCTAGAAACATGAATCCCTTGATTTATTCAAATTTTGATAACCTTTTTGATAAGTTTCGGATCCTTTGAAACTTTCAATTTTTCACTGAAACTATCTTGGAGTCGACACCACAGTTGGTGGAGTCGACACCTGTTTGTGTTGCTCTATCTGTGTTTTTGGAAGTCGACTCCTGGCTTTGCGGAGCCGACTCCATTTTGAGCGCTGACTGTTTTAGCGAGTTGGAGTCGACACCTCGCTTTACGGGAGTCGACACCTGGTGGACCAGTTTGACTATATTATGGCAGAGTCGATGCATTTCATTTTTCTAAATTCTTCAAATCATCTCCAAACTCTTCCCGACTTCACTCAAACCTTCGAATCCTTCAAATATATCATCCCCTTGCTTTCAATGGCACCAAACCGCAGCGGATCATCCTTTGGAGCGCCCGTTACGATCGGGAGAAGGACTGCGAGGCGTCCGGCTCTTCAACCATCGCCCAGTTCGTCTTCGACCTCCTCATCTTCAACCCAAAGTGTGAATCCCTCTACTTTATCCCCTCAAGTTGATTTGCTAGTAGGAAAAATCATTAAAACCGGTAGGAAAGTAGATTTTGACTTTTTTGACTTAGAGGGTTTTTCTTTAGGAAGACAATTAAAGGAAATGGGTTGGGAATGAATTTGCTCAATGGATATCTCAACTTACCCAAGTCTAGTAAAGGAGTTTTATAACAATTTGTCTAGAGGAGATGGTGGGCTTGTTAGCTCAGTCAGAGGCACCAGAATCTATTTGACAGCAAAAATCTTAGGAAACTTATTGAAAATTCCTGCTATTGGTTTGATAGCGAGCTCACATAGTGAGAGGGGTGTAGCACTTTCTAGACTACTTGGCAGAGAGATAACTGATTTTGAGGAAGTAAGTGCTAATCAGCTACCCCTAGAGCTTAGATTGATTCACAACATTTGTAGTCGGATCTTGTTTCCTAAGACTGGACGATTTGAGTATGTCTCGGAGCGAGACATTGTAGTTATGGATAGTATGATTACGGGACTGCCTCTTAACCTACCAGGGATGATAATTAGATACATGGCAGAGGCAGGCAGCAGGAAGAAAGCTACACTTCCTTATGGCATGGTTTTGATGAAAGTATTTCAAAGCCAAGGAGTTAGCATTCTAGAAAATGAGCCCTTAAAGAGATTTCGGCACACTGACTACTACAATTCTGCTACTTTGCACCGGATGGGTTTTAAGAAAGTGAATGGTATTTGGTTAAGGAAAGGTTAGGATGAGTTGAGAACCACTGTAGCTGACTCTGTGGTCCATGGACCTTCCGAGGTAGGACCCTCAGATAGGCATCACTCGCCTGCACCGAGTTGTTCAGTACCCCCGAAGGCACCTTCGGCAACTCCAGCACCTGCACCTACTGTTGTACCTGATTCTGCACCCTCTTCTTATAGTTCTTCTAGTTTTTCTGATATTCAGTTAGAGCAGCTTAAAAATCTATTGGCTAGTCATGAAGAAAGGATAAAAGCTGAGTTTGCTGCTAAATTTTTGAATATTAAGGAGATCCTCTATATTATAGAAGACAAGGTTACCAGATTTGGTTCATCTTTTGAAACTTTTTCAGAGGCTTTGAAGTCGGACTTAAAGCTTATTTTTGAAAAGATCAAGGATATAGGAGGAGACTCAGATATTTATTCAAAGTGTAATGCAGAGCAACAAGACAAAATTGTTACTGTATCTGCTTTCATTGATAACAGACTAAAAGACTTCATGAACATTCAAAAGGAAGGAATGGGAAAGATTTTAGAAGAATTGCAAAGACTTCTTAGATTTGGTTATTAGAATTTTAGTTTGCTTTTGATGTAATTAGAAGTTGATGTTTAGTTTAATATGTTTTGATGTTTTGAAGTAACATTTTGTTGTAATTCAATAATGTATGAAAGCAATTATGATGTAATGTTTTGATACTTTAATGAATATCATATTTACTATCTTTGAACCTTGATATTGAGTAACTTGGATTGAATTTTGATTCCCTTAATGTTTAATGCATTGATTTTAATCTATATTATTTGCAACTTCTTAACCTTTTTGTTGATTATAAAAAAGGGGAGAAGTAAATGATATTTGTATATGCATAAAAGTTATAATTAAATGTACAAGGGGAAGAGAAGATAATATATATATACATTGAATGAATTTTATCAATTAATTGGTATCAAGTATTGAATGAACTTAATTGCATGAATTTTAATGATAAGAAGAAAAGATATAAATTTGAGCATCATAGGGGGAGCTACCTCATTCAGGGAAAGCTTAACTATGAGAACTTTCCTCTGTTTTGAAACTTTCATTGATTAATCATGCATATACTCAATGTTTTTGTCATCATCAAAAAGGGGGAGATTGTTAACCCAATTATTGATTTTGATGATTAACAAAAGCCATGAGTATATTCCTTATGTTTCTGATAAATTTGATAAGTGTTTTAGGAATTAAGATTGATTATTCATCAATATGTTACTTAGAAAATCAGTTTCAAGTTGAATTTAAATAGAATTTATGTAAGTTCAAAACTTGGAGCGGACACCCTAAGTCCTCGGAGCCGACACCTAAATTTCTAGAGCCGACACATGAAAAGTTAGAGTCAACACTTGCAGAGTGTAGAGCCGACTCCAGACCAGTTATAGAGAGTGATTTTTTGGACACTGGCGGAGCCGACACCTTCAAAAAGTTAGAGCCGACTCCAGATCTCGTCGAGCCAACGCTTCAAAATCTTGGAGCCGACACCTTGATGGACCGTTTATTACTATTTTTAGAATCCCGATTTGGAGCTGACACATGAAGACCTGCAGCCGACACCTCCACATCAGAAACGAAATTTCAAGTTTTCCAACGGATATATTTTTCTTACCTAATCTCTAACGGATCTATTTTCTTTTGGTAACGTTCATCCAAGGACAACTCCAACGGCTATTTTTCACCTACTCGTGGAGTGAAATGCCTATAAAATTGGATTGAACCATTTGAAATAAAAAGAATGGAAAAACAGTGAAACAAAAAAAAGAAAGAGAAATAAAAAATCCCACTTCAAGAAATTTTCTGAGCCAAAGCCTATCCACTATTGAGAGTTAGAAGAGGAATCCAAAAACACCAAAAGAGCTATTTCAAAGGATTTCCCTAGTTTTGAAGAAGGAGAAAAGCCATAAATCTTCAACCGTTTTTTGACCAAAATCTCTTCAAGTGTTCTAATTCCATTCAATTCAGAAGAGAAGGAGAAGAGAAGAAAAGAAGAAAAGCTCAAGCCCTACATTGCTTCAGAAATTAGGCTTTTCTATTCCCATTTACTTACATTGCTTATTTGCTCAATTAAGGAGCTGTTATTGTTGTAAACTCTTAATTGATTTGTTGTTTGTCTAATTCAATCAGGGGATTGAATTAGTTGAGGTAGTTTACCTCGGGGGACAAGCTAGTTTAGCTTGGGTTAAGGTTTTGTACGGGTGAGCTTGTGAAAACCTGTTGGGTTCGTTGTGATCCCGTATAAAACAACAAGTTGGAGTTGTGAGCTTGTAAAACAACTCGACTGTAATCAGAGGATTATAGGTTGGCCCAAGAGTTGCTTAGGAGTAGACGTAGGTGTGGGATATACCGAACCACTATAAATCTTTGTGTGTTTATTGTGCCTTTGTCTCTATCTCTCAATCTCTCTCATTTATATTGTGTTCTTTACTTACTGCATCACCTTCACTTATACACCTAATTGACTTTAAGTTTTAAAGTGTTTAATTTTTTTAAAAAAAAACCCAATTCACCCCCCCTCTTGGGTTGCCATCTGGGCCAACAGGCCCCCAGTCGGCCTCAGCCCTAGTCGGCCTCGCCCCAAGTCGGCCTCGGCCCCAGTCGGCCTCCCGCCAGTCGACCTCCCACTAGATGGCCTCGGGTCCCAGTCAGCCTCGGCCTCAGTCGGCCTCCGGTCAGTCGGCCTCGACCCCCAGTCGGCCTTGGCCCCAATCGGCCAGTCGGCCTCGGCCCTAGTCGGCCTCGGCCCTAGTCGGCCTCGGCCCTAGTCGGCCTCCAGCCAGTTGGCCTCGGCACCCAGTCGGCCTCGGCCCCCAGTCGGCCTCGGAACCCAGTCGGCCTCGGCCCCAGTCGGCCTCGGCCCCAATCGGCCTCCAGCTACCCCCGGATGACTATCCCAGCCACCCATGTTGACCCAATTATTGATTTTGATGATTAGCAAAAGCCATGAGTATATTCATTATATTTCTGATAAATTTGAGAAGTATTTCTAGGATTAAGAATGTTTAATTATTCAAATGATACACAAAATCAGTTTTGAATTAAGTTTTAAATAGAAAATATTTAAGTTCAGAACTTGGAGTCGACACCCACAGTGTCTGGAGCCGACAACAGGGCGTATCAGAATAATTCTAAGTTTTCAGCACGGTTTGGAAGCGGCACCTGAAACTCTGGAGCCGACTCTAACCTGAGATACAGTGGAGTGCTTTCTGTGTCAGCTTTTGGAGCCGACACCAAGAGTTCGGGAGCCGACACCTAAAATTTCTGGAGCCGACTTTAACCTAAGAACAGATAGCGTATTTTTAAGACATTGTTAGAGTCGACACCCTCAAATATTGGAGCCGACACCTGAATGCGCCGAGCCGACATATCACTTTTTCGGAGCCGACTCCCCAACAAACTTTTTATTACCATTTTGGAAACCCGAGTTGGAGCCGACACATGCAAAGTTGGAGCCGACTCCAACCTGTCAGGAATGGATTTTCAAATTATCAGAATGGACTCCAACGGTAATATTTTTCTACCTAATCTCTAACGGCTATATTTCTTTACGTGTAGAAGCAATCCATATACCTTGTAACGGCTATTTTCTGACCTAATATTGGATTAAGATATCTATAAAAGAGGGCATCCGTCCGTTTGAAAAAGAGAGTGAAAAAGGAGAAGAAAAATCAAGAGAAATTTGAAAAATCAAGTGAAAAAGAGAGAAATTTTCAAATAGAAATCTCTGAGTCCACGCCTATTATCTGAAGATAGATTCAAAAGAAATCCAAAGCCTTCAAAGATCAATTTTGGAGGATTTTCAAAGGAGAAAAGAAGAAGCTCAAAAGCCCCTTTTTCTTTAACTTCTCTACAACAATTTTCTGTGAAGAATCAGAGCTGAAGCTTGATTCAACCATTCAAAAGAGAAGAGAAAAAGAAGAAGAAAAGCTCACATTCAAATCGCTTCAAACAAGCTTTTCTAATCCTTGTTCATTTAAATTGCATATTTGCTCATTTGAGGAGCTGTTTTGTATTGTAAACATTATTTCTAAATTAATGTTTGCTAATTCAATCAGGGGGATTGAATTAGTGGAGGTAGTTTACCTCGGGACAAGTTAAGGTTAGCTTGGGTTTGGGTTGTGTGCTGGCGAGCCCGAAAAAATCAGCTGGGTTCGTTGTGATCCTGGGTAAATAACAAGTTGGAGTTGTGAGCTTGTAAAATAACTCGACTGTAATCGGTAGGATTATAGTGTGGACCCAAGTGTTGCTTGGGAGTGGACATAGATGTTGGATACACCGAACCACTATAAAATCTTTGTGTTTGCCGTGCATTTATCTCTCTCTCTATCTTCTTTATTTGTGCTTAGATTTTAATTAATACAGTTCACTCGAGCACTTTCACATCAATCTAATTATTTTCAAAGAGTTAAATTTTTAAAGAACCCAATTCATCCCCCCTCTTGGGTTGCCATCTGGGCCAACAGCCCAGCTTCTTCCCAGCCACGGACATCTCAGCCTTGGCCTCGGCCATGAACAGTGCCATGCTAGTGAATAGCGCTATGCAAGCACTCTATAATCGATGCTCTACAAGGGACATGTGGCTTCAACTCCAAATTGCATCTTCTGCCCCAATGGCTGCACCATGGGGCCCACATGCCTTGCACGCATAGGGAAAACATACATGATAATCAAGCAGCCATCCACTCTGACAGGACTTGGCCTGCAGCCCTGACATGCCAAAAAAGGAAGCAGGCCCTACCATTGCTGCCATCACCTTAAATGCTCTGACAAATGGCAGCACCCCATGCTTCACAGACATCATCTCTCACATTTCACTCGTAAAAGTCATCAGTCATTATGACATCCCCAACCACTCAAACCAGATGAGTCCCAAAAGTCATCAGTCATCATGACATCCCCAACCACTCAGACCAGATGAGTCCCAAAAGTCCTCAGTCATCATGAGGCTCCACGTGACTCATCCCCACTAGATGACAAAGATCCACGCTTCTCAGGCAAAGACAAAGTCCAAAGATAAATAAAAGGGGTAACTCAATCACAAGAACACACACTCATTTTTTCTGATAGAGAGCTCTTCTATGAGCTTCTCCCTCTTTCTCTTTCGAGCTTCCTCAAGCTCACGGTTGTTGCCCTGGTCACTAACTTGAGCGTCGGAGGGTCCCCGCTGGAATACCTGGCCGTGGGACTTCTTACAGGCTTTGAAGACAAAAGAAGGACCCCGATATTTCTATGGAGGAACGGTCGACGCTCAAGGACACCAGCTCAAAGTGATCGGGCATCAATAGATTGACGCGCCAGGTAGGGGGGTGGTTTGTAGATCCTCATCCCCCTTTAGTCAAAATGGTGGATTAAAAGGACGGTGATGACAAGAATCCAACAAGCTTACGCCATTATGCTGGGGGGCACCCTCCGCAAGCTGAGCAGCAGAAGGCTACCCTCTCTGCTCCTCCTTCACCACCAATCTTAGCTGCTCTAGCTAACCAACTGGCCATCCTTAATTAGCAAGTTCAAGCTTTGATTGCAGCAGTTCATGAGCTGTAGGAGCAACGCTCAGTGGCCACTCAGCAGCAGCCTAAGTCTCTCATATCGCTCGTGATAACTGCGCTATTAAGCTAGCGATTCGCCCGCAGAAAATCTCCTCAGAAAAAAGCTTATCATTATCTTGCTTCACCTAAACACCACCATCGTGAAGTTTTCAAAAGACTGCGGTCTCCTGCCCTCTGCTCGAGCAGCCACTTTTAATCCACTCATCTTCTAAGCCCTCTGGAAAGGACCTTGATCAGGAGATAAAAAGGCATCTGGATGAACAACACCAACGGCCGAAGGAGCTCAATCAAAGGCCCAATAATCAGCTAGAGGTCGCCGAATAATTTCCAAAAAGGGCAAACTTGGGACATTGTCCATGGCCAATCACCTCAAGCATTAATGGGCATTTTAAATTCCGATGGTAGTATGCCAAGAGGTGTTGATGCAATTAATGCAAGGTCAAAGATGAGGACAAAAGGCTTTGACCGTTGACTCCACCAAAGCCCTCTCTGTCTCTCTCAGCATCAGAGTATGCCAAGAGATATTGATGCAATTAATGCAAGGTGAAAGATGAGGACAAAAGGCTTTGATTGTTGACTTTGCCAAAGCCCTCTTTGTCTCTATCTCTTCCTGTCTACTGCACCCAAGAGCCAAACCGAGCCCGAGCCCTCTTGATTCGGTTCCAGCTGCTCTCAGACTTCAGCACTGAGGGTGACCAATTTCTTCAAAGAAAAGACTCTCAAGTCTAGTATATTGCGCAAGGGCAAAAAGCTACAAAAGATAAGTACACTGCACTCTAAGAAAAAGTTTTCTTGTATTTAACTTCTCAAAGATTACCCGGGCCAGCGCGAGAAACCCCCATGGTAGTTTTCAAAAGGACCCTGAGCATGGTTCAAACACCCTCAGGTCACCCTCCGGGGTTAAAGGCTCCTGAGCATGGTCCCATCACAGCGACTCTCGGGTCACCCTTCGGGGTTTCAAAAGGACTCTGAGCATGGTTCAAACACCCTCAGGTCACCCTCCGGGGTTAAAGGCTCCCGAGCATGGTCCCACCACAACGACTCTCGGGTTACCCTTCGGGGTTTCAAAAGGACCTCGGCGGCCCAAAGGACACAGACACCCCGGACATGCGCGAGAAACCTCCGGTGGTTCAAGTCCTGTGTCCTAGCTGGCCCCGAATCAAACTCCCGGACTGGCGCGAGAAACCCCCGTGGCAGTTTTCAAAAAGACCACGGTGGCCCAAAGGACACATACATCCTGGACCGGCATGAGAAACCTCCGGTGGTTCAAGTCCTGTGTCCTAAATGGCCCTGAGTCAAACTCCTGGGCCGGCGCGAGAAACCCCCATAGCAGTTTTCAAAAGGACCTCGGCGGCCCAAGGGACACAGACACCCCAGACCGACGCGAGAAACCTCCGGTGGTTCAAGTCCTGTGTCCTAGTCGGCCCCGAGTCAAACTCCCGGGCCGGTGCGAGAAACCTCCGTGACAGTTTTCAAAAGGACCTCGGCGGCCCAAAGGACACAGACACCCTGGACCGGCGCGAGAAACCTTCGGTGGTTCAAGTCCTGTGTCCTAGCCGGCCCCGAGTCAAACTCCCGGGCCGGTGCAAGAAACCCCCATGGCAGTTTTCAAAAGGACCTCGGCGGCCCAAAGGACACAGACACCCCGGACCGGCGCGAGAAACCTCCGGTGGTTCAAGTCCGGTATCCTAACCAGCCCCGAGTCAAACCCCCGAACCGATGCGAGAAACCTCTGAGGTGGTTCAAATCCTGTGGTCTCAGTGGCCCCGAGCTTAAGCCCAACTTCATGTCGGCACCAAAGTCCGAAGCCAGCTCAGCACCTAATACTTCTAGAATCAGCGCCAGCTCTATCTATTAGCCTCAGCAGCATTATTACAGCCTTAGTGGCTCTACCTCTTAGCCTCAGCGGCATTAGTGCAGCTCCATCAGCTCTATTTTTGCCTTGCCCAGCATACGCCCAGCTCTATCTATCGACCCCAATCAGCTAGTCGGCCTCGGCCCCAGTTGGCCTCCAGCCAGTCGGCCTCGGCCCCCAGTCGGCCTTGGCCACAATTGGCCTCCAGCCAGTCAACTTCGGCCCCCAGTCGGCCTTGGCCCCAGTTGGCCAGTCAACCTCGGCCCCTAGTCGGCCTCAGCCCCAGTCGGCCAGTCGGCCTCGGCCCTAGTCACAAGGTAATAAACTTACCCCCAACATTACTTAAAAATTTTACACTCCTTCAGCTTGGCTAGTGCAGGACCTATAAGCTTAAGGAGTGTAGGGGGCATCTTATGGGGCCAGTTAATAGGCCCACGGGCAACGACGGCAATTTGTTCCTAAACGACCTTCTCATATCAAAAAAATTAAACGCAATATTTTTTCTCAATATTTCTCTACCTGGCCCATCTTCAACGACGGCCCCTAGGTCCACAGCGACCTCACAGTGGCCCGTCTCCCACGGCGGCTGCCAAGTTCACAGCGGCCCAAGGCAGCCCTAGGTCCTCCACAACGGCCAACAGTCTCTCCCATGGCGGCACCTATCTCTCACGATGGCCACTTCCGTCCATCCTAGGCGGCACCAGGACGCTTCTTCCACGGCGGCTTGCAAGTCTAGCCGGCCTTCCTCCACAGCGACCCCAGATGGTCAAAACAACTCCACGGCGGCCTCCTCCATCAATCCAAGTCGGCCTCGGCCCCAGTCGGCCTCCAGCCAGTCGGCCCCGGCCCTAGTCGACCTCGGCCCCTAGTCGGACTCGGCCCCAGTCGGCCTCGGCCCCCAGTCGGCCTTGACCCCAGTCGGCCTCGCCCCCAGTCGGCCTCCAGCCAGTCGGCCTCGACCCCCAATCGGCCTCGGCCCAAGTCGGCCGCCAGCCAGTCGACCTTTCGCCAGTTGGCCTTGGCCCCCAGTCGGCCTCGGCCCATCAACCTCGCCCCCAGTCGGCCTCGGCCCTAGTCGGCCTCCCGCCAGTCGGGCTCGGCCCCCAGTCGGCCTCGGCCCCAGTCGGCCTCGGCACCCAGTCGACCTTAGCCCCAGTCGGCCTCGGCCTAGTCGGCCCCAGTCAGCCTCGGCACCCAGTCAGCCTCGGCCCCAATCGGCCTCGGCACCCAGTCGACCTCCAGCCAGTCGGCCTCGGCCCCAGTCGGCTCCAATCGGCCTCGGCACCCAATCGGCCTCGGCCCCAGTCGGCCTCCAGCTAGTCGGCCTCGGTCCCAGTCGGCCATAGCCCCCACTCGGCCAGTCGGCCTCGACATCCAGTCGGCCTCGGCCCCAGTCGGCCTCGGCTCCCAATCGGCCTCGGCCCCAGTCGGCCTGCAGCTACCCCCGGATGATTGTCCTAGCCGCCCGACTTCTTCCCGGTCACAGACATCTCAGCCTTGGCCTCGGCCATAAACAGTGCCATGCTAGTGAAAAGCGCCATGCAAGCACTCTATAATCGATGCTCTATAAGGGATAGCTAGCTTCAACTCCAAACTGCATCTTCTGCCCCAATGGCTGCATTGTGGGGCCCACATGCTTGGCTCCACCACTGTCTGTATATGCATAGGGAAGCATACAGGATAATCAAGCAGCCACCCACTCTGACAGGACTTGGCCTGCAGCCCTAACAAGCCAAAAAAGGAAACCGGCCCTACCATTGCTCCCATCACCTTAAATGCTCTGACAAATAGCAGCACCCCATGCATCACAAACATCAGCTCTGACATTTCACCCACAAAAGTCATCAGTCATCATGACATCCCCAACCACTCAGACCAGATGAGTCCCAAAAGTCATCAGTCATCATGACATCCCAACCACTCAGACCAGATGAGTTTCAAAAGTCCTTAGTCATCATGAGGCTCCACGTAACTCATCCCCACTAGATGACAAAGATCCACGCTTTTCAGGCAAAAGATAAAGTCCAAAGATAAATAAAAGGGGTAACTCAATCACAAGAACACATGCTCATTTTTTTTTGATAGAGAGCTCTTCTCTGAGCTTCTCCTTTTTCTCTTTCGAGCTTCCTCAAGCTCACGGCTGTTGCCCTGGTCACTAACTTTAGCATTGGAGGATCTCCGCTGGAATACCTGACCATGGAACTTCTTGCAGGCTTTGAAGACAAAGGAAGGACCTCGATATTTTTATAGAGGAACGGTCGATGCTCAAGGATGCCGGCTTAAAATGATCGGGCATCAACACGTTCCGATTGACTCCCACCTATTGGGTGCACTGATTTTCTTTAAAGGCTCCACTACCATAAAATTTGTTGTAAGATTGTTTTTTTTCAATTAAAAAAAGGTTCAAATTTGTGTAGGATGCCAAACCTTAAGGAAATTCACAGTCGGATATTCTTTGCAAACTTGCTCCATTAAATCAATTGTCCCTGTAGAAACTTTCACTAGATTGGTTGAAAAGTAGTGCTACGTACAGACAGCCCTGCAAGCAAAATGATACCCAAACTTACGAGTTCATAGATATGTTAATGACGTAAGAATATTAATTTCAATGAAAGATGTGGAACGATTGAGCTTATCTTGAGAACTTGCAAATTTTAGCCAGCATGCAACCCAACCAATACGGCTTATCTTTCCATATGAAGCAATCTAGTCTTTTTTTTTTTTTTTTTAATTAGGTTGTTTCCATGGTTGTCAGAAGCATCATCTTCTTTTCATTTTGTATGCTGAAGCACATCATTCTTCAAAGGGGGCAATATAAGCCATCAAATGAAGAATAGATGGTTAGTACCAGGCGATGTACGTAGTATTCTCTCTGTGTGCGCTCACTCATGACAGATAATGGTGGTGGTGGAAAACAGCTGCAGGCTCACTTTTGCATTGCAGTCAGCTAGCTAGCTTTCCTTAGACGAGACGAGACGAGACGAGCTTTGTTAATGTAGTACGAAGGGCGCATGTTTAAAGCAGCATTACAATCTTCTTCTGGATATCTTGTCTTTTTTGAGGGGGTCACCTTTTATCAGATTCGGCAAGTCTATCGCGAGGCCAACATGGTAGCTGATTGGATTGCGGGTGTTGCGGCCCTTTTTTCTGATTTTTGGATATGAAACAGGGGACTCCTGCCCCATTGTACTTAAACAGCTTTTATTTTCTGATATATCTGGGCTGACTCACGCTAGACTGGTATGATCGCCCGTTTTTCTCCAAAAAAAAAAAAAAGCAGCATTACAATCTTCAATATATAGCTAGCTTTTATCCCATTGGCCAAGCTTCGATCGGCAAGCGGCTCGATTGCAAAATAGAATGGCATTAATTATTGGGGTCATTGTCAAGGCCTTCATCACCATATATATGCCAGGCATGCTAGCTCCTTAAAACTTGGATGCTTTGAAGTGATCATTTCCTCTTGATCGAGCTGAAGCTACAACGCGAGCCTTCCGGGCCACGGCGCTCACCTCCCTAGTCCCTGCTGTGCTGCTTCGGTCAAGTCGAGCAGCAGCCGACACAGCAACCGCGCGCGCATCCTCAAACCTTAATTAGCAAATTAAGAAAAATAAATAAAACAAAACATCAAGTACGTCAAGTCTCCATTAATGTAAAAGCAAGTGAATTGGGCTAATTGTAACGGGATTCCCATCCCCCCTTTTCTTTTCAAATAAGATATTGATCTGAATGCCATTCCTTCAAGTAAAACCTTTTGGATGGTGGGCCGTGGGGGGAGATTAAATAAAGCACTAACCTTCCAGCTGCCTGCCTGCCATATCGACTGCGAGAACATATGCGTCAGCATCATCATGCCTTTGGAGTGCCAGGAGGCCCTCTGCTTGGGAGGCAAAAAAAAAAAACCTTTCAAGACAAGACAAGACAAGACACAATTCATTTGTTAAATCTTAATTTAACAGAAAGAAATCTGCAGCAGCAAGAAAAATTGGGAGGATAGGAGTCATGCAAAATCAAAGCTTGATGATAATAAATATTTTGCAAAAAAAAAGAAAAGAAAATGAAGCAGTACGTTAATTAATTGTCTTCTTCAAGAAAGGCGAAGGGAGGGGTAGGAAAAGCTGGCATATATTTGTTACGCCGAAGACGGGAGAAGCGGACGCGGGAGAGATTTGTTATGCCTTGTCTCCTCCTCTTCTCGCCTTTAGGCATGGTGTTATTAGAGATAGAGTTGAGATCGAGTTGGGACAATAGAGGTCGCTGGAAGGAGTGAGCAGTGGTGACGGTGGACGATCAGAGGAGGAGCAATCAATAATGGCGAGAGGGCCGGCCAGCAACGATGGAGGGGCAGCAGATAAGCGACGTAGACGAGCGACGGTGACGGTGGGGTGGAAGATCATAGACAAAGAGGTTGTTGGGATTTTGAATGGTTGAGCATCATTCAAATTTACAATTATATTAGCTACGAAGGGATCAATGGTTAACGTCTCTTTTTTTTCAAAAAAAAAAAATTTTTTTTGAGGTGCTAAAGTCCTGAAATTATAGTCCATTTCAGTTAAAGTCCATAATTATGGTTCATTACCGCACATAAGAAATCACTTCTTGTCCAAGCAGTAAGAAAGAAGCAAAAGAAAAAAACTATTTGATTACTATTTGAATTGATTCTTACTGTGTAGAATGGGCATTGAATAGGCTGGCAAAAATTAATCCCTCCTATCCTTGATATCTAAATAATAATAATTATTATTATTATTATTATTATTATTATTATTATTAAAATTATTAGCAGCTTTAATAGTACTTTTGATTAGTGATTATTTTTAAAAAAAATTTATTATCATTTTTATTGTATATGTATGGTGTCTTAATTTATAATGAAGAGTTTTAAATATAATTTTTAATGATTGAGATTGAAACCGACCCTTTAAAAAAATATATATTAAGAAAGGATAATAGCTAAATTTTTAATTTTAATAAATCCACTCAAGAGCAATCCAGCCTATGTGCCCTTTATGTGGGATGGACGATGAGACTGCTGATCATGCTATATTCACATGTGATAGAGTCAGACCGGTCTGGCAGTTAGCTGATTATCATCATTGGAATGATAGTACTGGCTCTTGTCGTACTTCTTTTCTAAGGATGATCAGGCAGGATGTGCGGAGAGGTATATGTCGGTTGAGCTCTTCGACTGCTTATATAGCTTATCAGGTCTGGCTGTCACGGAATAGGAAGATTTTTTCTGATATGAGTGACCCTCCCCACAAGATTCTTAGGACTGCTTTGTCACTCTCTACCGAGTACTTGCTCCACCAGTCTCGCATTGATGCTGATAGAACTAGCATTTAGGATTCCCTTGCTGCCCCGGCAGCGCACCGTCGTACGGTCTTTGTCTCCTGGGAACCCCCTCCACTAGGATCTGTCAAAATCAATTTTGATGGCAGTGTTCAAAGTCGTCTGGCTGGATCGGCTTTTGTGATCCGTGACTCGAGTGGGTCGATGATTACGGCTGGTGGTTTTGGCTCTCTTGACCTATCAGTTCCACTCGCTGAGTTATATGCGGCATGGGCTGGTATATCTTATGCTATCCGCACTCTGGGTACTCGCTATTTTATTATTGAGGGAGATTCAACTATAGTGGTACGCTGGCTCCGACAGGAAATGGGCGACCATAAGCCTACTAACCCTTTGTTATGTGACATCAGCTCCTTGCTCCATCAGGCTTCTGGTGTCTAGGTCCAACATATCTATCGGGAAGCTAACTAAGCGGCTAATTGGGTCGCTGCCCGGATGGCTCATCATTCTGGTCCTTGGTCCTGGAAACTGGGTGACTTATGTCCTATGGGTTTACTTCAGATCTTATACTCTGATATATCGGGCTTGGCTTACACTAGACTAGTGTGATCGCCCGTTTGTAACCATATATATATATATATATATATATATATATATATATAATGAAAACATCTTTCTTATCATCTCGTCTTTATCATCTCGTTGGCGCACGATCAATCAGTGGGGCATGCCACGGTCCATCGGATGCGCTCATTGATCATGCACCCATGCGCATGCACGTGCGAGGCACACCACGGTCTAATGAACTATGGCATGAATGCACGATCAATGACTATGCTCGGTGCATGCCTTCATGCATCACCTTCAATGCATAAAACTTTTTCATATTTTTTAACGAGCAAAGCAAAAAAAAAACACTAAAAGCTTTTTTGTGCGGTGGGTTCCGGCCGAAGCTCTCCTCCGAGAGTTCAGGCGCGCCGAAGTTTAGGGGGACATCGTCCCAATCAGCTTGGCATTCAGATGCCATATTTTCCGGTTCGAAGATCCGAATGCCTGCTCCCTGGTGTTAAATCGGCCATGGACTGTTAATGGTCAAGTGATTGGAACGGAACCATGGAAGCTGGAATTCATCCCGTCGAAGGAATCCATTCCTTCGGCTATGGTGTGGGTGAGATTACCAAACTTGCCAATGGAATTCTGGAAGGAAGAATTCCTCAAGGCGATTCTGGAGACAGCAGGGCAATTCATAGGTGCGGATGCTCCCACGTTGGCGAAGAACAGAGGGGGTTTCGCTCGGGTTTGTGTACGGATTGATCTCTGTCGTCCTCTCCGGCCGGGGACGCGTATTCAAGGAATCCACAATATTTTCTGGCAACAGTTTTCGTATGAGAGTTTGGAGGGGATCTGCTCTCTCTGTGGCTCAATTCACCTGAGCGGCCCTTGTTCTTTGTCGTCTGGGACTGTGGATGAGGATGCTGCGTCCCGTTCGAACTTTGGCCCCTGGATTGCCGCTATTCGTCAACGGAAGGTTGTCTCTGATTCTCCTCGGGAGGAGAAGAGGAAGCCTATGGCGACGGCACAGGGGGATTCCAGGTGTTCTGCTCCTGCTCAGCATACTCTTGGGGGGCGTCGACCGGGTGTTGAAGATGCTGAGGGATGGACTGCTCCAGTGAAGGTGGCTCGCAGGAGGGCGCTTTCTTCTTCCAAGGTTGTTTTGATCCCTGACTCTGCTCCAGCGAGTGCCTTATGTGAGAAGAAGCTGGGATGTTCAGCAATCAAGGGCGTGCCGGGAGTGATCCTGTGTGCCGGAAACAAGGTTTCCAAGAAGGATATTGAGAAGACTGAGCTGAATGGATCCCCTGGGATTAGCCTGATTGATCCCCTGACTCCTTTTTCCTCTGAATGTTCAGAAGCATTGTCTGTGCCGGGAGATGCTTCATGTGCCGGTTTTAATGAAAACAAGAAAGCAGTGATGGAATCAGTTTCATGTGCCGGATCAAATGAAGTTCAGAAGGGTTTTTTAATCTCAGCTAAGGAGGGGTCCCAAGTTATTGCAAAGTCTAATACAATGGTGATTAAGAACCCTTTTGTCTCCCTCGGGTCGAGTATGGCCTCTGGTTCTATTCAGGGTAATCGGGATGCTTTTCCTGGTCCCCTTAAAAGGGCCAGACCAGTTGATTGCCCGGCGCCTAGGTCATTCTCTAAATCAGAGAAACGTAAAGGAAAAGGAAAGGCAGTTATTCCTTCAAGCACTGGGGTAATAATCAGTTCTCCTGATAGGATGACCCTGCCCCCCGGCTATCAGAAAGGAACCATGGATGCTCATGTGGTTGCCTTCACATCTCTGAAAGCCTCTATATCTGATTCCCTTCTATCTCTCGGGTAAATGGATCCCCTTCTAAAGATATGTCTGAAGATGCTCCCATGGAGTCAGTTCTGCAACCCGTATCCAATGATTCGGACTTCAGTCAGATGTCGGATCAGGATCTCCAGTTGCTGTGTCCTGACTCGGGAGGCCCTTCAGATTTGGTTATGATGGGAGCTCAGGATGGGATATGAGGTTCCCTTGCTTATTTTCTATGAAGATTAATATGGAATGTCTGAGGAGCATTGAAACCATCTTTTCGATCCTCCTTTGGTAGGCTATTGCAGATTCATCATTTTGATATTTGTATTTTATTGGAAACTCGGTTTGGGCCTTAGCCTTCAATGTTTCCGGCGGCGGGTCTCCCATGACTGGTCTTCCTATGCTGTTGAAGCTTCTGGACTATCTGGGGTATTATGGCTCTCTGGCGGAACCCTGCCATCCGTGTTGATGCCTTTCATCATAATCATCAGCAAGTAGGCCTTGTCATCTCTGAGGGATCTTCTCCGCCTTGGTTGCTTCTGGGTGTCTATGCCAGCACTGATTTTCGTCAGCGACGGGGTCTCTGGTCGGAGATTCACACATTATTAGCCCAGGGTTTTCCGACCCTTATTGCTGGTGATTTCAATTGTATATTGGATGCTTCTGAGAAGCGGGGGGGTCGCCGATTTGTTGATTCTCCGAATTCTATGGAGTTTCGCTCATTTATCTCTGAGGCGGGTCTTATTGATTTGGGTTATTCTGGGTCGCAGTTTACTTGGTGTAACAACTGGAGCGGGTCTGCTCGAGTGTCGGAGAGATTGGATCGGGCTTTGGCTTCTTCATCTTGGATGCAGTCCTTTGCCTGTGCTACCAATACCCACCTCCCGCGGATTGCGTCGGACCATTGTCCCCTCTCATCTCTACTGAGCGGTCATTGTATAGGAAGGGGCCCTTTCGGTTCGAACTGTTTTGGACGCATTATTCTTCAGCCAGGTCCTTGATTAGGCAGGTGTGGCATATGCCAGTTAGAGGGAATTCTACTTATCGTCTCTCCCGTCGATTAGAGCTTGCTAAGCGCAGACTATTATGGTGGCAGAAAAGAGATGTGGGAAACCTTATGCAGAATGTCCAGGTTGTGGAAGCTGTCATCTCTACTCTTCAGGCTAAGGAGGATGAGGAGGGTCAGCTATCGGAGATTGATCTTCAGGCTCTCAGGAGGAATTTGGCTATGCATCATTCGTTGCTTTGGCAGTAGGAGACTTATTGGCGTCAGCGGTCTCGGATTCAGTGGTTAAAGGAAGGTGACCGCAACACCAGGTTCTTTCATCAGGCCACTGTTGCCAGGCGTGCGGTCAATCATATCAGGCGTATTAGTGATGCAGAGGGTACTATCTTGGAGGATGAGGGGGCTATTACTGAGCAGGTTCTTCATTTCTTTCAGTCTCGCTGGTCGGAAGTCTCTGGCACTGACTCTCCCAATATCACTGGCACTCGGAATGTTAGAGTTTCGGTTAGCGAGAATGATAGCTTGACTCGGGAGTTCTTGGCGGAGGAGATTCGTAATGCTGTTTGGGCTTTGGGACCTGATAAAGCCCCGGGCCCAGATGGTTTTCCGCCTTATTTCTTCCGCTTCTACTGGGATATTGTAGGGCAGGATGTTACCTCGGCTATTCAGTCTGTTTTCTCTTCCAGACATATTCCTCCTGATTGGCAGAGGACATTTCTCGTCTTGATTCCTAAAAAAGCTAATGCTCTGCTTCCTCAACATTATAGGGCGATAAGTTTATGTACCACACTATACAAAGTTTGCGCCCGTATTATTGTTACTCGATTGCAGGGGCTGATTCCTAGGCTTATCTCTATGGAGCAGGATGCCTTTATCCATGGCCGCAGCATCTCAGATAATGCTCTCATTGCTCAGGAATTTATACATGACCTCCAGCGCGCCTCTTGTCGACAGTCTCTTATGGCTGTCCAGTTGGATATGGAGAGAGCTTATGACAGGATGAGCTGGATATTTCTGCGTCAGTCGTTACAGGCGTTTGGTTTTGATGATCTTTTTATTGAGTGGATCATGGCTTGTGTCCAAGGGCCCACCTTTTCTATCATCATTAATGGTAGTCCGACTGAGTTTTTTCCCTCTGCTGTTGGTCTCCGACAAGGATGTCCTCTCTCTCCATTTTTGTTTGTTATGTGCGCCGACGACCTGTCTCGTGCTCTTAATCTGGCGGTTGGAGAATCTCTATTACAACCTTACATGCCGGGGCCTCATGGACCTCCTCTAACCCACCTTCTCTTCGCTGACGACTGCATCTGCTTAGCCCAGCTTCTGTTCAGAATGCATCCACCTATTCGGCCATTATTCAGGCTTATTGTCGGGCATCGGGTCAACGGATCAACTTACAGAAATCTATCCTCTGTTTCAGCCCATCAGTCTCCTCCCGCTGTCGTGCCGCTATTTCTCGGTTGTTAGGGATTTCGACAGTTTCAGATCGACTGACCTACCTTGGAACCCCTCTTATGGGACGTCGGCCCACGCAGCAGGACTTTGGGGACCTTGAGCATCGGATCTCTGCTAGGTTGGACCAGTGGCAGGTGTCGGGCCTTTCTATGATGGGACGTATCACTTTAATCCGTTCTATTCTTACATCACTCCCTATCTATCTGTTATCCAATGCTCTGATCCCGACTATCTTTCTTCGTAGGCTAGAGAGACGGTTTCGGAATTTCTTGTGGGCATCTATGCAGGGAGGTCGTGGTATTCATCTATTGGCCTGGGATATGGTCTGTTTGCCGATAAGTGAGGGTGGGTTGGGGATTCAATCCCTGGTGCTCCATCGCGAGGCTATCATTGCTAGGCATGCTTCCAGATTCCTGCTGGACCCTCACAGTTTATGGAGTACTGTCATGCGGGGCAGATATGGTGGTTGGTCTTCGGGTTTTGAAGTTAGCATCCCTCGTGGTTGCTCCTGTTTATGGCGTGCCATCTGCCGGGCCGCCCCGACAGTCATTACTGATATTCACTGGATGATAGGGGATGGAAGGTCAGTTGATGTCGTCCAGGACTCCTGGATAGCTGATCTTCCATTATCTCGATGGCCGACTTTTATAAGCTCTGAAGTTGATTCCACATTGTGTGTCTCTTCTCTGATCAGTCAAGAGAGTGCTGCTTGGAACACTACCATGGTTCTTCGGTTATTCGGAGTGGAGCTTGCTCATCGGATTCTGGCCATGCCTCTACCTATTTCTACAGGGCCGGATCACAGGCTGTGGCGCCGATCCTGTCTCCCTTGTGCTCCTACTAGAGAATTGGTGGCCCGCTTCCGTTCTCAGGCCGTTGGTCTTAGTGATGTTGCTTGGATATGGAGACTGCCTGTTCATCCAAGAATTCAGCTATTCTTGTGGAAGATCAAGTGGGATCGCTTACCTACTTGCTCTCTTCTGGCTGGTCGGGGCCTCTCCATATTACCTCTCTGTCCGATATGCGGGATGCAGGTTGAATCTATTGACCATGTTCTATTCTTATGTTCTCGTGCATCTCAGATATGGCAGATGACCCATTTTAACCCATGGATGCTGGAGGATGGACCAATCAGGCTTTCCTTCCTGAATGCTCTTCGGTTGCCTTCTCAGTACGGATCTTATTCTCAGGGTGTATTATCGGCCTATGTCGCTTATCATATCTGGTTGACAAGGAATAAGATAGTCTTTGCGGAGGAGACGGTCTCTCCTCAGGCGATCATCGTGCTCTCTCTCATGCTAGGAAGTACACTCGCTGTTACCTTACTGTTCACACTGACGGACCTGGCCTCTGGAACCCCCCTGCTGCTTTGGCAGCGAACCGTTCCACGGTTTTCATATCTTGGGTGTCCCCACCTCCGGGTTATGTCAAAGTGAACTTTGACGGTTCTGTCTCTGATCGTTCTGCTGGATCAGGTTTTGTCATCCGAGGGTCGAATGGGCAGTTGCTAGCAGCTGTGGCCACAGCTCAATCGACATTTCGGTTCCTATGGCTGAGCTTCAGGCAGCATGGGCTGGTATCACACATGTTGTTCAGCATTTGGGCTTTCGGCGGCTGATTATTGAGGGTGACTCACTTACGATTATCAGATGGATTAAGCGGGAGGGGGACTCCTATTCTTGTCGTAATCCTCTGATTAGAGACATTTCAGTCACTCTTCAGTCTACTAGTGCTTTTCAGATTCAGCATAGCTATCGGGAAGCCAATGCTGCGGCTGATTATGTTGCTTCTGCTGTTGCTCGCAACCCTGGCCGGTGGATTTGGCATCCTGGGATACCTTGTCCTGTATTACTACAGCAAATTTTGTACTCGGATGCTTCGGGTTTGACTCGCGCCAGAGTGGTGTGATCGTCCGGCTGTAACACAAAAAAAAACGAGCAAAGCAAAGGCAGACATTTACATGCTTTTAGAAGTGAACGGACAAATATATGAATGAAGAGCAGAAGGGCAATCCGCCGGGACACTACTAATTACTTCCTAAGCATGAGATGATGCGTGATTTCATTACGTTGGCCAAGCAGCAATGTGCCACCTTAATAATAACTCATTCATTCATTCATACATACGTAAATATAATTAATATATAAAAAATAGGAACTATTAATTATTATTTTATTATTAGGAATTGCATCTTGCATCTCATTTTGCTCTACAAATTCATTTTAGAAGAGTAATGCTCCATGGACCAAGATAAAACAGGATAGCCTAGATGTCGTAACTTATCAGCATAATATAAACTAAATTCGTTCAAAATAATATTTATACATACTTTATAGGCTCAGCTCGTGTCAATAAAAACCATTTCCACGGCAGATACTCCATATAACTTATCTTACAGAAAAGTTTTGTGCATCGCCTTCGATGCAACAAATTCTATGTGAAATGCACCATTTTTTAATTGATCCATATAAATCCTATATGGCTTGATGCGATGAACGAAATGAGATAGTAGAGATATCATCTTAAATTTTGACGTGACATATATCAATACATGTTCCACATTTTTTGAATGTGTGTTATAATTTTATAACTACTGTGTCATAAATTTATAACTGAGATGTCATAATTTTTTTGGCTCTCTATATTTTATAACTACGTGTCATAATTTTACAATTAGAGTGTCATCTTAAATTTTTTGATGACATGCATTAATACCCATTCAGCATTTTTTAAAAAAAATTTATGTGCAAACACGTTTTCTGAATGTATCATAATTTTACAATTGGAGGAGTATTATCTTAAATTTTGATGTGACGTGCATTAATATCCTTTCAGCTTTTTTTAAAAAAAAATTATGGGGTATCATAATTTTATAACTACGGTGTCGTAAATTTATAACTGGGGTATCATATTTTTTTTTGACTTTCTGTAATTTTACAACTATGATCTCATAATTTTACAACTGAAGTGGATGTAAAGTTGTCTTATATTTGAATGAATATTAATTTTACAACTATGATGTCATAATTTTACAAGATGTCTTAATATTTTTTGAAAGACAAATCATCTCATCCCATCCTATTAGAGACAATATACCATTTACGAATTCATAAACATAATTCCTGCCATCCTATCCCATCACCTTAAGCCATATAGGATATAGAATATACGTTAATTAATAAAAAAAAGATAATATAACCGACGTAAGATTTGCTACGGTATATAAAGTCTTTTCCTAAAAAAACTTAACAAGTAATTTTCAACTTCAAAAATGAATATAGGGTGCAATGCCCCCCCCCCCCCCCCAAAAAAAAAAATAAATAATAATAATAATAATAATAATATTGCTCTCTCCTTTTTTTTTTTTTAAGAAAATAATAAAAAAATGTTACTTATATCTTTTCACTTTGACAAAAAGAAGAATCTGAGGTCAAAGGTAGAAACGGGCTCCTCTACCAAGCAGAAACAAGGCAGAGGTGATTGATATCAACCGTAAGATATTTTAATGCGAAAAGAAAACCAGGCGTTAACGAGTTTAGTTCATCTCTCAGCAACTTTGCTCAAATCTGTATAGCTCTTTTTTAAGTCGCTGTATAGTCGGTCCACTAGCAAGCGAAAAACAAAAAAAAAAAAAAAAAAAAGTATATGTGCACATAGCTATAATCAAGATATATCCAACACCATGAAAAGCAGCAGCATACGTTCAGATAGAGAGCTTCTTAGAATTACCACCAGAATATCACGGCAGGGTTGGGCCTCCGATCTGTAACTAAAAAGAATAGCAAGCAGTCATGGCATTCCTTTGTTCAAAGTTCCAAGTTCCAACTAAGATGCAGGCGCAACTGCAGTTAAGATCCCACGACAAAATATTCAGGTCCCTAACAAGCAGCAGAACGGAGCAGAAAACCCTAAACCGCGTTTCTTAATTTGTGTATCAAAACACAAACAATGGGAGCTAATAATGAGCTGCGGTAGACAGCAGATCACCGCTTGCATTCTCTAACATTGTTATCTTTCATTTCCCATTCAGCAGTTATGTCTGTAGAGAGAGTCCCCAGCTAACCAAGAAACTAAACTCACGATAAGAAGACAAAATTTCATTTTGAGAAAAAAGAGGCATAACTTCACAAGGAGCTTCAATTGTACCCCTGATTTTATGATATATGTGCAAAGGAAACTGAGTGCATGGTCATCCAATGATCAGGACTAACATTCATCTTCCACAGAACCTCCTGTGACTGACGGAGCATCTAGGCAGGAGGTTGTTAGTGAGCCTTCGCCAGGGTGAGCCATATATGAATAAGCAAGCAGGGAGGCCCCCATGGTGATAGACAAGCCAATGCCGCTCCATAGCCATCTCCATCTTATTTTCCTTCTCAGGCGTTGTTGGCGAGCTAATTCTGCATATTCATCAGGAAAAAAGGCAAAATAACCAGGGCAACCGTTCAGACTAGTGGAAAAGATTGAACAAATGCCTACAGTTTCCTTATAAAAGTACATGCAATAAATGAAGTAACACCAATAGAAAATAAGAAAATTGCATGTCTCATGTGGAGGTGTAAATATTATTTTAAGTAATGCAAGCATTCTTGTAATGTTGTCATCCGGTAATCATCCAGGAAAAAAAAAATTTGCCACTCGATATATCAAGCACAAGCATTAAAAAAGGGCTTATTAGCTGGCTCAAGTAATGCAATCTGGTGCATGAAATGTGTAGCATTATAATAAGAGATCCTAGCAAGTCAAAGTGGCAACACATATAAATGAATACCCAGCTAAAATATAACTTTTTTGCATCATAAAAAGGATCTAATGAACACTGAAATATAAACATTTTGCAATATATTGCTCAATAACATTAGTAAAACATAAGTTCTCTATAATCTGGAGCATGAAGGTATCAAGGCATAGCTAAACTAGTCAATCCTTTTTATACCCAAAATGAAATGTGGAGGCTGAATTTCATGTCATCTTATAAATTATATTCAATATTCTCAGTACATGCATTAAATTCTGTACTAATTTTTATGCATATACATGCCTGGAAATGATCTCAGATGTGGACTAATAAGCTCACGTGCCCGTAAGAACCAAATAACCTTTGTAACAAGCAATAAAAAAAAGTATGAAGTCAAGCAATTGCACTCAAGGGAATCTCAAGCAAATCATGACTAGTTTTAAATGAAATGTATGAAGAAAAGATAAACATGGTCTATCAGTGATACTGTGTCGTTTTGTTCTTTCTTTTAATTTTTCTGCCTGTACATTCTTCTCTCTAATAAATTTGAGAGGCTTTGCTTCCTCTTCGGAAAAACGATAATGATCTCAAACATTGGACCAAGCACACACATCACTCTGTTCTGTATCTATTCTTTAAGCTCATTAAATTCCACATACAGAACTGTTTCATGCATTCCTCTAATTCCTGATATGAAGATACAAAGATCAAATTGAAACCCCACAAGGATACAGGACTCCAATGAGGTCCATTGCTTCTTTTCTTATCCATTACTTCTCCAAGAACAAAACAATTCTTACATTGGTTGGACTACATACTTTACATTAACCCCTGAAAAGGAGTCAACAATTCAAAATCAATGATTCATCATCCAAATAGAAAATCTAAAATATTCAAACAAGATCTACACAATAAAAAAATGCTTAGAGACTAAATTTTATGTTTTTTGGTAGTGTCTAATCTAGTCATCAAATAGGTATTAGAATAGACAGTTTCAATAAGATGATACTACCTTTTACTATGATTTAATTATCAAAACCCAGTTAATTAAAAGGCTAAATATACTTTTGGTCTCAAACTTTCACTCAAAATTTATTTTGTTCCTCAAACTTTCAATTGCTACAGTTTAGTCTCACATGTTTTAAGATACATGAGGCCAGTTAAAATTGACGAAATAGCTGATGCATAGCCATAATGCAAACACATGGACTAGTTGACAGATGACACATCAGCTATTCTATCAATTTTAACTGACTTTATATAATAGAACATTAGGAACATAACATTCTTACAACATGGGGAACTAAATTGTAACAACTGAAAGTTTGAGAACCAAAATGAATTTTGAGCAAAAGTTTTAGGATCATAAGTATATTTTTGCCTGATTAAAATTTACCAATGCCTTAAAATGGGTAGATCATGAACAATAGAGCAGATTCTATAATGTGGATTTTCAATTTATATGCCCTATCGTGTATTTTATTGCATTAATACAATTGATATCATTCTTTCATACCAACTTAATGTATAGGTTAGAGAGCACTATAAAATACAACTTTCAGTTTCTAAACATTCTTTCTATTATAGATAATGCTCAACGGTTTAAATCTTCAATTTGATTCTCCATCCTTGATTTTCAAATCATTAACTTCTTTTTACAAAATTAATATAAATTATGTGATCAAACCCTTCTAATATTACTACTTTTTTTCAAGAAAACAAGATGGCAAGGAGGGAGTTCTCACCAAGGAGAGTAAAGAGCAAAGGACAAGATATTTTATCATGTCATGCTTGAGCAAAATCCTATTGTACGATTGGTTATAGGAGATAGAGTTACAAGATACAATTAAACTATACCCAAAAAATTCATTTGTGTGATATAGATTATGAGCATAACTATTGTAGCAAAACCAATCCGACAATACAAGACTACTGATCCACTAATTTAAATAGCTAGTGATCTTGACATAAAATTGGATGATGTTTATCCTAATTGAACTCTTTTTAAACAGCTTTTGGCTGATCAATTCTGGTTGTAAGGTAAGGCTGGCCATCTCAATATCAGACCTCATACCAAAACCAAATTGGTATAGCGTCAATATATGCAGCACATGAGTTGGCTTAACATATTGAGACTCGGTACAACCTCCATACTAAGTCTTGATCAACTACTTGTAAATACATTTGGAATGGGATGGTATGCACCAGTGTGGCATACCATGCTGCAAACTTTTGACTCGGATCAAGTTGTTTTAAAAACAGGAAGCTGACAAAAAAGGAATCTTTGGTAGAGATTGAAAATTACTATCCAAGCAATCTCAATAAAGAAATAGTATTTTGAAGGCACCATTAGAGCTAATGAAAAATTTATAATATTGCATATTTAACGAGATAAATTCAAAGTAAACTATGATAACAATATTTATATTCCAATCATATTTATTGCAGTAGAGCATCTTTGGGAACATGTTTGGGTCACAAGGATGAAACTTATACGGATGAAGTTGGTTGCATAAATCTCACTAATAAAAACATCTATCAGCAAATAAAAGACTAAGGACCTAGTGAGTTGGGCAATTTTTTTTAAAAAAAACTAATGCATAATTATTTAACATAAAGATAAAACCTCTCCCTATTCCACCAAATCATTGGCAGTAAAAGTTATGTTTTTCTCCAAAATGATGTCCTATTCCAACAAACAAGATGAAGCATGGGAGGGATCCTGCTTATCTCACCCAAATCATGTTTGAGTCAGCCATCATAGCAGAAGAGATGTTAATTGATGGATATTCTTAAACGCAATAAGAAGCACTGTTCTGTATTATAAGAAGTCAAAGTCCTCCATCAGCTAAGAGAACACAAAGAAATAAAGCAACCATATTTCCTGACTACACCAAGTGAAAAGGGATGGGGGAAGCTGCGTATGTTCAGTTAGCATCAGCAATCAATGATCCATCAGTGATCCGTTGGCACCTTATTTCTGGTCCTATGCTAGATTGAAGCTAAATAAACTTGCAGTTAGAAACATAAAGGAAAAGCATGTATGTATGTATGTATGTGTCCATGTATGAATGCATGCATGCATGTATATTGCAAACTTGATAATAAGTAAACAAGTTTAGTTAGCAACATTGAAATTTAATAGTAGTGTTAAATTTTGCACTAGGAAAAAGTGAGTAGGAAAAAAGGCTCTCTATGTGCTGTAAGATTTTAAGGATGAAAATTGAAACAAATTCACGGATAGGTAAACACAAGAAGCAAAAAGTTATTGGAAGGATTAGATGGTAACAGTATATTATTAAAAAAATCATATTTCTGAAATTGATTAATCTCAAAAAAGTGTGATGGTACAACCACACATGCAGGCAAATATCATAAAATAGTAAATGACAAATCTAGTAAACATTTCTCTCATAGAGTATCACTGAAATTTAATAAATGTTGCATGTTACAAACATTTTGCACTAATGCAAATGACATTTATAAAATGGCACTAAAACAAAACTTTGGGTATAGTTGTGTGTGTGTGTTCACTTTATGCATAACCTGTTGTGTGTATGATCACCATACTATCCTACAGAAGAATGGATCAAAATGTAAACTAATCAACACCAACACTAGTTGTACAACAATGAGATCAGTTACATCATCATCATGACAAATAAGAGGACAAAATTGAAGACCTTACCTACAATTTCCTGATTCCTCTGGGACATTTCATGGTTCACAGCCTCGTAGTATTGCACTCGATCTCGTAGACGAGAAATTTCATGGTTTTTTGAATGAATGACTGCCTCAGCAGCAGCTTCTACTTCAGCCCGTGCCAAACCCTTTTCTAGAGCTTCAGAAACAAACTTTGCAATTACCATCTCTTGGCATATTGCTGCAGGATCTATCTGAAATTGAACATCTTCAGGATGCTGGATTTTTGGAAATGATACTCCCACCTGAGTGAGATGGTTTGCGATGCTGTTCCACTGGTTCTGCATGTGGAGAAGGGCCTCCTCTACTACTTTTCGTTTCCCAATCTCCTCAAGAAGATTGATTCTTAAGGCACGCAGTTCAATTTCAGGATTTGTGCTGAGGGATGGAGATGAATGTGACACAGAACCATCAGAGAAAAATCTGCACAGTTTTAATGTCAGTCATAGAAAATTAGGTCAAAGTTATTGCAATACAAGTTTTTGAAAATACAGAGTGCAGAACAACAACACTTAAGGAAATATGTCGATTTTTTATACCAGCAATTCAACGCAATATCAGTTAACCAGTATTAATATACATGTATGCGTGTTAGATACAAACACATAGAAATGCTCTAGTACCTAAAGTGGATATCGCATTTCAATTATAACTGAATTGCTTAAAGCTCCATTCATTGAAGTAGAGGACCAATGCAAAAAAGAGTATTGGGATAGCGAGAAGAATTACAATCATCTACAGTACCATGGAGTACAGTTTACTACTCGACCCCAACTTGCTAGTACAAAAGTTTGCAGCTTAAAAGAATTGCTTTTCCTTCCTCTTTACTTCAATCTGAGATGAATACACAAGTGCAACAATAAATGTGGAGAATACCCAGTGTTCCAGTTAGAGTATCTCTGTCTTATGAATTTTTAATTATTGTTGACATTATGCTCTTCAAAGGGTTGTTTGAGCAAATAAGGAATAATAATTGAGCATAAGAAAGTTTTTTCAATTCCCTCAGCACTCTGTCAACCTGTGTGTTGGCCTGGCTGATGTTAGAGAACCAGAAAATTGAGTCATTGAAAACAAATTATTGCTATCATAGGCATTGCCCTTAACCAAAGATTCGGAGTTAGTTGTGAAAGAAAGGAGAATCCAACACAAAATAGAAAGATCCAAGTAACATGTTCGAAAGAAAGGAGAACCTAACACAAAATAGAAAGATCCTAGTAATATGTTTGTGTAGTTTAGCATTTATATTGAGTATTAATTCAGTTAATTTAACTTTAAGGTTTTATTTTTAGTTATCCGCAGGTATTTTAGAGTTTACAACAGTTAATTATGTTATAATGGTCAAATTGCTATTCTTCCCTGCTCTAAGAGTCTTTATTCAGCCTTATTAGGTGTCTGGAACTATAGACAAGAGAAGCTCCCACCCTATGGTGTTTTTAATTTAAAGTACCGCACCGCCACCCCAAAAAAACTGAAAAAAAAGAAAAGAGAAGAAGAAACAAGTCACATGCTCTTTGTTAATATGAAAATAGAGGAAATGTGAAAAAACGTAAAATATTTCTTTTTTAAATAAATCTTTACATCTTTTCCCTTTTTTATTTCCTTTTTCCTTTTTTTTTTTTTTCGTGCCCCGGTTGTTGGGGGGGGGGGGGGGGGGGGGGGGGGGGGAAGGCAGCGTGGGGAAAGCAGGGGTGTTCTAAAAGAAGAATCTAAATTAAGTCACCTCTCTGTTACCGTGAAAGTAGAGGAAATAGGAGAAGGACAAAGAAACATCTTTTGGTTCTAAATATGTCTTTACATCTTTATTTTTTGTGTGTGTAAAAGCAGAAGCTGAATTAGATTTTATTTACTTCACCAAGAGACAGATCAGATTGCCACAAGTTTCTTAGACTGCCAGGTTTTTGTAGCTAGTTAGACTTGCTGAGTTTTCCGTTCATAATTGATTCAATTCCTGACCAGGTACCTGCTTTGTCATCAACTTAAAGAAACTTAAACTTTATTTTCAAAGTAGAGGAAACTTTTTAAAAAAGGGAAGAAAGGAACAAAAGAATCAAAACAAATTCAGAAAAGTCATAGTAGTTGTATTCAAATGATCTCCTAGCACAAAAAGATCATGTTTTGGTTCGGCCACACTGATCCACATAATAACAAAGAGCACTTTCCCATCTTTCTGGAGTTTGGTATGTAAAATATTATCTCAATCAGTTGTCATTCGGGTCACACAATATGCATTGAAATTCAATTAGAGTCACTGCTCTTCACCACCAGTAAATTCCAAAGTGCATCGAACCAACAATGTATTGTATAAGTATGGAAGATTAGGATATATGAAGCGTAAAATGACTTGGTAAACGGGAAATCATGCATTTTACCTACTTCACCCAAAGAACTATATAATTTGGGACGCAAAACTGGAGGCCATAAATTACAGGAGTATGAACTACTCTAAAATCACAAGGTCTACATTGTTGATAAAGACTACCGTGCAATGGCCCAGTGGAAACAAGGAAAATTGTATAATTATGCGATGCAAGAGAGCAAGGAGCGTTGAAATCTCTTCTTCGAGGAATGTAAATTCATGATTCAGATATTTGAAAGAGCTAGGGCCAAGAAAGAACTTGAACATGCTCTGAAAAAGTTACGATGGAAAAGTAATTGATACGGATAAGATGATATCACCTTCAGCAGCATCATAGAACTCGAACTGGTTTGACAGGTGTGACTGATTCCCGAATCTGGCGCTGCTGCAACAGCTCGTGACGCTCGTTGAATCCTGAGGATCGAGGAAGTCGTCTCTACCATCATCGTTTTCTTCTTCTTTTCCTTCTTCTTCTTCTTCTTCTTCTTTTCCTTCTTCTTCAGTTGGTAGATTCTCATCTCGGTCTCCCTCTTGTTTCTCCAACCCATCACCGCCGTCCCCAACCAAGCCCGAGGCGGAGCCCCAGCTCTCAACCGAACACTTGGCGGTCAAGCTAG
Organism: Calamus simplicifolius; assembly: GCA_900491605.1. Classification (NCBI taxonomy): domain Eukaryota; kingdom Viridiplantae; phylum Streptophyta; class Magnoliopsida; order Arecales; family Arecaceae; genus Calamus; species Calamus simplicifolius. The sequence goes on along the minus strand of UESW01004624.1, from coordinate 93,376 downwards.
CTTCCTCGTTCTTTTGTCCTCCGACCGCCGTGGTGTTCCCAGCCAGAGGAATGTCAGAGATCTCGAAGCCATCGAGGCGGCTGGCCGGCCGGGCGGGGGGGCCGGGGGCGCGGCGGCCCTTGCGGTTGACGACGTAGGGCGAGGGCGAGACGGAGGCAAGCGGAGAGTCCAGGAGGGGCGCCGGGTCGGGGTGGCGTAGAGGGCCGGAAAGATGAAGTAGGGCCGCGGCGAGGTCGAGGGCGCGGGGGCGGCGGCGGTGGTGATGGTGGTGCGGTCCAGGTGGTGATCGGGAGGGCAGGGAGGCTTGGCTTTATGGGGGGCGGAGCAGCCGGCGCTAGGCTCCAGCAGCTGCTCCAACGAGATCGCCGTCATCGTCGGCATAGTCTCATTTGCAACGGAACCCTAGGCGGCAATAGATTAGATTTACATGAGAGGGGGGAAATTATATGACTAGCTGGAAGGAGGAGGAGGAGGAGGAGCAGCAGCAGCAAGCGAATGTAGAAGGGAAGGGGTCAGAACGCGTCCTATAAAAACTAATTCGAGTCTAATAAGCGTAGATCTCTGATACAGCAGCAGCTGGTCACGCGGGTGTGGGGTATGAGATGGCCTCCGTCTCCCAGTCCACAGGGCCAAGGAAACAAGAAACCCTTGGATTCGAGACACGTGGCTCTTGGTGGTTGGGTATATGCAGCCGGGGCCCACAAAGAGATCCAGAATCCGGGCTGCTGAGAGTGGTATGATCGGGACCCTCCGCTTCCCCTCCCTTCTTCCGTCCGCTTTCGTTTGTGCGTTTGTCGGTTGGGATTTGCCGGGGTGGGACGGTACGGCTCCTCCTTGAAAATTTGAACACCGTTGAGGCGGCTCGTCCCGCAGAAAGATCGACGATTTAAATATCTCGGTCAACACCGGATAATTTAAAGGATCATTAAATAAATACATATTTTAAATAATAATTTAATTTATAATAATAATATAAATTATTTTTATAAAATAATTTGAATTATTTTAAAAAAAATAATTGTTCATATTCATAAAATAATATAATAAATTATTTTTTTAATAAAATTATTTTTTTAATTATTTTATATTTGCATTTTTTACTATCAATTTCGTTGAACCTCTGTATCGAAGGATCGAAAGGTTTCACATCCTCTTTCGCTGGTTTCATGGCATGACGTAAAATTTTTTTCGATTAAATCTTGTGATCTCAGTCCAATGGATCTTTTTTTTGGTCCGGAAGCAAGGCGAGTGATTACTGCACAAGCATACCACGTATTATATCGCTTTGGTTTAAAAGAATCCGCTGTTCCTTCACGCAACCGTGTCGACAGTTCAATACGACTTTTCCCTTCCAACCGGTCCCGTCATGATGACGGCAATAATGATATCATCATCATGAGGGGGTTACGTTGAGTAGGTTTTCAAACCGGTGCTTTTGGCATCGGTTTTAAAATAAAAGCACGGAAGATTTTGTAAATAAAAAAATATTATTTTAAATAGTATTTTTAACTTTTATGTTACAATTTTATAATGATTTTTTCAACACGGACGTATATTGTTATGGAAACTTAAACGCTGCAATTCTTCGTTTGCTTTCCTCTTTTGCATAATCTTCTAGCAAATCAAAGAGAATTAGATGATGATTAATAATTTAATCATTGGATCCATCAGAATTATCTTATTAATTAAAATTATTTATTATATTATTATCTTGTTAATCAGAATTATCTTGTTATACCTATGATCTATAACAAGATAATAGATATAACAATCAGAATTATCTTGTCGTATTATCGTAATTATTTTTGTTATATCTATTATCTTGTTATAGATAATAGATATAACAAGATTATAGATAATAGAGGGTTAGGATCGTTAGAAGGTTCCGAGCATTTAAGAAGAGATCGCGCTCATGTCATCAGATAACTGAGAAAATCGTTTGAAATCGTCACTTCAAGTGGCAATTTAAACTTTCATTTAAAACCACGATTTTAAGATCGTAATTTCATTTGGATTGAAATCACCACTTCAAGTGGCGATTTCTACTCGTTATGTCGGGCCAGCTGAATGATAGTGATATGAGCGTTTCAATTCTTTTTTTAAAATCGATACCAAAAGGCATCGATTTAAAAAACTACTCCGATTACCTTGGTTTTCGATTCTTGAATTCTTGTTTGATTTAGTCGGGAACCTTCTCATCATCCGGTGTGTCAGTTGACTTGAGCTAACCACGTTAAAAACAAAAAACTTTAATTGTGGCAAACCACGTTACAAGACCCGTGAGAAGAGGTAATATTTGATGCTAGAATTCGCGAGCGCCTAACCAAAACGCAATAGCATGCCACAATAGCCATTTGGGTATGGAAAAGCTTTGTTGCACCATGCACATCGATTAAACAAATTAATCATTCACATGATGCGCATGTAATACACAATAAAATTTATTGGACTATTATTGCACAAGCATCGACATACGCAATTGGTGCACGCTTGCTGCATCAAGGCTTTTTATTTGGATATATGATAGCATGGAATGAAAAACAACCCGGCTACAAATGGGTTTTTTTGCCCTGGCCAATATTTCTTGGAAAAAAAGACTTTGTACATCGCCCCGGGTGCAGCAAGGCCTACGTGGGCTGCACCGTCTCTTCTGATTGATCCACGTGGCTCCTACGTGGATGACCTGACGGGCGGTATGGCTCTGCTTTGACTAACGTTCTGAACGTGACGGCCATTTAAAGCAGTTCGTTTTTTTTAAAATTAGCGTGCGGACGAAAATGCCCTTTCCCTCCATCCTAGCGCCATTTTACGTTTTATTTCATCTGTGCAAGAAGAACTCTGTTTCTTCCCCGGTCGAAAGAAAATATTTCAGCTTCGAGGCTGGAAAACCTGGCTACTGGAGTCTTTGTACAAAAACTTCTGGAGAAAATGTCATCCGCAGCACAAAGTAAAAAAGTCTTTCTTCCCACTTCTTTATTACACCAACCATTTTTTCTGGTTAGAGTTAGTTAATGACCAAACCGTTTAATGCGCGGGTAACTTCCTTAGAACAAAATAGTTATGACATTCTGGGAGTCATAACTGTTTAGAGTTTACTGTTTTGTAAGCACGAATGTCATACTCTTTTAACAAGTATGTTATACCTCACGAACACCCCTGATATACTGTTAAGACACCGTAGTTACAAGCCTAGGACACCCGTGCTCCAAACGAATGCTGGAGAAAAGCCTCGCGATACCGTAGTTACAACGCTACGACACCCATGCTTATAACCTTTGCGATCTTCGTATGTTGCTTTCCGGGTGTCGTAGCTTGTTCTATGGGTGTCTTTAAATGCTATAAAGGGTGTGTCGTGCTTATAAACGACGCTGGAGAGCAGGCCCGCGACACCCCGTATGGAGAACACCCCCGCTTTAACAGTCACGTCATCGGTGTCGTCGCCTAAAAGCTAGGGTGTCGTAAGATGAGAACTGGGGTGTCGTTAACAGTCTGAGTCGGTGCTGTCGTCGTTCGCGACACCCCAGTTGAAAATTCACGACACCCTAGCTCTCATCTGACGACACCCGTGCTTATAACTGACCACGGCGAGAAGGCCCGCGACAACCAAGTTACTAAAATTTAATTTTATTTATCAAAAAAAAAATACATTAGCCCTCACTGGGGCTTGTCTCCTTCGGTCGCTGCGTCGGCGATCTGGCGCTGGAGGGACGCTACTTTCCCCTCCAGGTGGCTATTGGCCCGACGCAGGACCTCGATCTCTTTTGTTGAAACGGCCAGGTATTGCTCGGCCCCTTGTTGAGTCGCTCGCTGATTGCGAGCGACTCAGCATAAACCTCCGCGTCGATGGTGACGTTGTGCGGCGGCTGCCATGGCTGCCAGTAGATCTCCCCTCGCCTCTGGAAGCCATCTTGTGGTCAGTTCAAGCTGGAAAGGTGATTAACGATGGCATTCCCCCATCCATATTTAAGGTACTCCTGGCGGGTGTTTCGATTGCCACGCGCCACCATCTCAGTGGGCGGTTCACAGGAATCGAATCGGTCGCCCCCCCCCCTCCACGTTGAGTTTCGAGGGATGGGGAACAAAGAGGTTCGGGAAGCAAACCGTCGTAAGTTTAACGTCGTCCCAAGAGAAAATTCACGACACCCAAGGATAATTTGGATTTCGGCCGAAACTCCTTCGCGACACCCCTGTTGAAAGCTCACGACACCCTAGCTTTAAGGCGACGACACCCGTGCTTAGAACTGATCACGGAGAGAACCCCCGCGACACCCCTTGTCGAATTCGGCCGAAACTCCTTCGTGACACCCCAGTTGAAACTCACGACACCCTAGCACGACACCCCACCCTAAGACACCCCTTTAAGGGCGACGACACCCATGCATTAACAGTGAACCCACGGGTGTCGTCCCCTTAAAGCTAGGGTGTCGTGAGTTTACAACTGGGGTGTCACGAAGGAGTTTCGGCCGAATTCGACAAGGGGTGTCGCGGGGGTTCTCTTGTGATCAGTTCTAAGCACGGGTGTCGTCGCCTTAAAGCTAGGGTGTCGTGAGCTTTCAACAGGGGTGTCGCGAAAGAGTTTCGGCCGAAATCCAACTCATCCCTGGGATGTCGCGGGGATTCTCTCCGTGTTCAGTTCTAAGCACGGGTGTCGAAGCATTGAGAGGGTGTCGTGAGCTTTCAAGTGGGGTGTCGCGAAGGAGTTTCGGCCGAAATCCAAATCATCCTTGGGTGTCGTGAATTTTCTCTTGGGACGACGTTAAACTTACGACGGTTTGCTTCCCGAACTCTGTTCTGTTCCCCATCCCTCGAAACTCAACGTGGAGGGCGGGGCGTGGTGGCGCACCGATTCGATTCCTGTGAACAACGACTGAGATGGTGGCGCGTGGCAATCGAAACACCCGCCAGGAGAACCTTAAATAAGGATGGGGGAATGCCATCGTTAATCACCTTTCCAGCTTGAACTGACCACTGAGATGGCTTCCAGAGGCGAGGTGAGATCTACTGGCAGCCATGGCAGCCGCCGCCAACCGTCACCATCGACGCGGAGGTTATGCTGAGTCGCACGCAATCAGCGAGCGACTCAGCTGGCGGCCGAGGAATACCAGGATGTTTCAACAAAAAGATAGAGGTCCTGCGTCGGGCCAATAGCCAGTTGGAGGGGCAAGTAGCGTCCCTCCAGCGCCAGATCGCCGACGCAGCGACCGAAGGAGATGAGAAGCCCCAGTGAGGGCTAATGTACATCATCAGTTCTAAGCCACGGGTGTCGTAGCATTGGAGCTAGGGTGTCAGTAGATTTCAACTGGGGTGTCGCGTAGGAGTTGCTGTTCATGAATGCGTGCCTATATTTTCACAGTTGATGCTGAAATTGTAGATCGGAAAGAAGAAGATAACACTCCCGGCCGTGCACCTTCACCCGTCGCTCCAAATGCAGTGGATGATATTGTAGTTCCTCAAACTGGGATGGAATTCAATTCAGCAGATGATGTATATACGTTCTACAATGGATACGCGAAACGAGTTGGCTTTGGAATCACAACAGTGTGTAGCAGGGCCAACAACAAAAAACAACTTTGCTTCAAGCACCTGGCGTGTTGGAGGCAAGGAAAATCCAGAAAATCAGAGAAGAGTATGAATCATAGGGATACTGGGAAAGTTGGTTGTATGGCATCCATAAAAGCAAGACTGAATGCTACAAGTGGTAAGTGGATTTTGGATGAGGTTTCTCTAGAACATAACCATGGGCTGTCCATAACATCAGCTGGTTATCTACGGTCGCATAGGAGGATCAGCACACCAGAGAAGGCAGAGATCAGCAATTTACATGCCGTGAATGTTCCGACGACTCAGATATACTCTGCCATAGCAAGGAGAAAAGGGGGCAGAGGACAATTGGATTTCACCGAGAAGGATGCTCGTAACTTCATTTGTCGCGAACGTCAGTCTAAGCTGAAAGAAGGAGATGCTCAGTCGATGGTAATTCATTTTGCCGAAATGCAACTCAAAAATCCCAATTTCTTCTACTCCTTAGACCTCAATGATAATGGTCATCTGAGGTCTGTCTTCTGGATTCATCCAAGGTCAAGATTGGCATGCACATACTTCGGTGATGTTCTAAGCTTTGACTCAACTTACTTGACAAACAGATATCAAATGCCTTTTTGTCCATTTGTTGGGGTCAACCATCATGGACAGTCAACCTTGCTTGGATGCGCATTGTTGTCTGATGAGAGTACTGAGACATATAAATGGGTTTTTCAGACTTGGCTGGATGCAAATGGTGGTCAAGCACCTATTGCCATGATTACTGACCAAGATAAGGCAATCGAGGCTGCTGTCAAAGAAGTTTTTCCTAACACACGACATCGATTTTGTCTTTGGCATATATTGAAGAAGATACCGGAAAAGATTGGCCACATTTGCACGGCAAATCCCAAGTTTATGGTTGATTTCGATGAGGCAATATGATTCATTGACCATAAATTCATTCGAGGAAAGGTGGGCACATGTTATGGAGAAATATAAAGAATGCAAGTCTATAGATTGGTTCAATGTCCTTTACGAATGTCGGGAAAAATGGGTCCCAGTTTACCTCAAGGATACATTCTTCGCAGGTTTGTATGTCATTGGCTTTGGTTCATGTTCAGTTAAACGCTTTTTTTTTAATTTTTGGTTGACAAAATTTTTAACAGGGATGTCATCTTCACAAAGGAGCGAGGGCATTAATCACTTCTTCGATGGGTTTATAAATTCGAAGACAACACTAACGGAGTTCATAAGTAAGTACGAAGATGCCTTGGAAAAACGATACGAGGCCGAAAATGAGGAAGATAATAGGACTTTGCAAACGATAGCTTTCCTAAAGACATCATCACCTTTTGAGAGACAAGCTGCAGGAAGGTATACACGGAGCATTTTCAAAAAATTCCAGAATGAGATCCTTGAAATGGCTGCATCAAATACAAAATTGATCAACGAAGCTGGCAACACGTGTATATATTCCGTCAAGTCGTATGAAAGGATTGAAGTCGATGGAATTGGCAAGGAGATGATCAAAGATTATATCGTGTCATACGATAGAAATATTGAGGATGTCCAATGCCAGTGCCGATCCTTTCAGTTCAAGGGGTACCTGTGTAGGCATGCCCTGTTGGTTCTTCATCAAATGACGTATTTCGTTTACCAGATAAATACTTCTTGAAGAGATGGTGCAAGGACATGAAATACCAATTCGACGAATTCGACTGCAATACTGAGGGTTATGATAAAAGCACACGAAACTCGGTACGCAGTGACAATTTTTTAATTGAAATGTCTTAATATTTGTTATCGTTAATATTATGTTAATGATTGTAGATATAGTTTGCTGTCTCATCGGATGACGAAGCTCGCAGAGATAGCCTCCATGTCTGAAGATGCATTTAATGTAGTGATGGATGGTCTAACGCCTCTATTCAAAACTGCCGTGGATGCCAACTGCGCAGCTAAACCACGTTCAGAGCTTGTAATTCAAGATCCTGAACAAATTAGGACGAAAGGTCGCCCGAGAGAGAACAGATTAAAGAGTGCAGTCGAGAAGAAGGCAAAAAGATCAAGGAAAAATCAGGCCAAGGAAAGAGCTGCTTCAAGTAGCAGGCAGACTTGTTTGCAGTCTATTAATACTGAAGAGGACCTGGAGAGAATTGTTCCGCCTTCAGAAACTTTAATGGATGAATTTGATGCTTATGTATTGAGTCAACTTACACAAGATCATATATAAAACACGAGTGTCGTAACTTTTGAATTATGGTTGCTTGGTCGTAAATGAAATGCTTTCAAGATATGGTGTCTATTTCAGTAAAATGAAGTGCTTTTAGTACATCGACTCCCTGGCTCTTGCGCGGCGACACCCGAAAGGTGGAAACATACGAGACATCCCAGAGCTCGCGAACGACACCGAAGATTTTAGCGCGACGACACCCTAGCTCATGGCAAACGACACCATAGTCTTGCGCGGCGACACCCGAAAGGCGGAAACATACGAGACATCCTAGTGCTCGCGAAACGACACCGAAGATTTTAGCGCGACGACACCCTAGCTCATGGCAAACGACACCCTAGTCTTGCGCGGCGACACCCGAAAGGCGGAAACATACGAGACATCCCAGTGCTCGCGAAACGACACCGAAGATTTTAGCGCAACGACACCCTAGCTCATGGTTGAGGGGCGCAGGGATCTGTTTGTTGAGGGGGGGACGGTTTTATCTGCTGAGGGAGAAGCCATCGCTCTTCTGGCAATGGTTCAGTAGCTCCCTCCATCTGCAACACAAGATGATAACAAATTAATATTAACTGAACATATTGACGCATTAAGTTGAAAAATGGTCAGAGCAATGGAGCAATGAACTAGATTACCAAGTCCTGAGGCTGCAAGTCGGCAACCCGAACCGATTGGATCTTCATTTGGTGGTCATACCACTTCAACAGCCGGGGCCGTTTATCAGGGTATGCTGGCTCTCGCATTGATGTATGCTCGAGGAACCACGCCTGAACATGATATTTTTTTTCGATATTAAATAAAGTAATATTACAAAAAAAATTTGTCTCAACACTAATAATGTGTCTCAATAATCCTTACCACCAGTGCTGCCGAGCATCCGAACAAGGTAGGCTGCCTCCTAACTTTTTTTGCATTCTTTGAGTGCACCGGCTCCTCGGAACGCAAGCAAGCAGCTATTTCTGGGAGAGCCAGAACAATCAATTCCTTCAGTGCCGAAGCCCAGTCGATGCTACCCAGTTGACTTAAGTCATCCAAGTGCTGGATGAGATACCGTGGACATCTCTGATTAGACTTTGGAGCCAAAAACATGGCCAACATGTATGCGATCCAAAGTCGGACGGTGTCCTCGACATCCTCCTGTACTTTAGATGGTCGGAGTTGAAATATCAACTTCTCCAAACCTTCTTGGCGAAGATCTAAACCCTGGCCAAACCGTCTGAACAACCTTCCGTTGAACATTTGGCTGGACGTGTCGATCTTCTTCCCATGAGCTGGAAGTCCCAGAATGAGTGCGACTTCGTCGGCACTGAATAGAACTGGCTTTCCGCAAAACATGAACTCGTCGCCTCCATTGTGACATCTTATGATGTCTGCTAGCAGTCGCCCGTCGACTGTGAACGTCTGCATGTCGACGAAGGCACCAAATGGGGTCCTTCGAATCAGTTTTGTATGACGTCTAGAGAACCCCATCCTCCAAACCTTCTGAACGTATACTGCCGGCCTGCAGCTATTCTTAAACAGCTGGGAAGCCTTCACTGGGGGGACTGGAACAATTTTATTGTCAACGGAAACAGGGGGTAAGACAGAAGACATACATGTCATGAAATTTTAAGATAGAATGTCGTAATATTTAATATAGTGATAAACATACCTAAAGGAGCCGCATCCTCAGTCGAACGAAGAACCAGGTCCTTGCATTGTTCCGCCATTTTCTCTGTCTGCTTCTTCTTTGTTCGCGGTCTTCGTGCACAAACGAAAGCACTCATCTCCATGAATGAAGTATTCGGAAGAATGAACTATGGAACAAGTTTAGGAGGGAAAAGGAGACCAGTGGCTTCTCGAGCAAGAGACGAAGGATGGCTTCTTGAGCAAAAGGATGGCTTCTCGAGCAACAGACGATTGAGTGGTTTTTCTAGGGTTTATGCCGACCTAAGAGAAATACGAAAGGACACCCGGATCGCCACGATCACATCAATGAGACCCGCGAACCCATAGGAACTGCCCACGTTTACAAACTTTTCTCGGAAATATGGCATGGCTCAGTTACTAGGGTGTCGTCGAATTAGTACTACGGTGACGTCAAATTCCCGCCTTGTTCAAGCATGGGTGTCGTCTCGTTAGAGCTAGGGTGTCGTGAGATTTCAACTGGGGTGTCGCGTGATTTCTGCCGAATTCAATTAGGGTGTCGCCGGGTTCTCTCTATGTCATTTATAAGACGGTGTCGTCGCCCTAAAGCTAGGGTGTCGTGGGATTTCAACTGGGGTGTCGCGAAGGATTTACGGCCGAATTCGAACTAGGGTGTCGCTGGGATTATCTCCGTGGTCTGTTTAAAGCACGGGTGTCGTCTCTTAGAGCTAGGGTGTCGTGAGATTTCAACTGGGGTGTCGCGATTGATTTTCTGCCGAATTCAATTAGGGTGTCGCCGGGTTCTCTCTATGTGGTCATTTATAAGACGGGTGTCGTCGCCCTAAAGCTAGGGTGTCGTGGGATTTCAACTGGGGTGTCGCGAAGGATTTACGGCCGAATTCGAACTAGGGTGTCGCTGGGATTATCTCCGTGGTCATTAAAGCACGGGTGTCGTCTCTTAGAGCTAGGGTGTCGTGAGATTTCAACTGGGGTGTCGCGATTGATTTTCTGCCGAATTCAATTAGGGTGTCGCCGGGTTCTCTCTATGTCATTTATAAGACGGGTGTCGTCGCCCTAAAGCTAGGGTGTCGTGGGATTTCAACAGGGGTGTCGCGAAGGATTTACGGCCGAATTCGAACTAGGGTGTCGCTGGGATTATCTCCGTGGTCTGTTTAAAGCACGGGTGTCGTCTCGTTAGAGCTAGGGTGTCGTGAGATTTCAACTGGGGTGTCGCGATTGATTTTCTGCCGAATTCAATTAGGGTGTCGCCGGGTTCTCTCTATGTGTCATTTATAAGACGGGTGTCGTCACCCTAAAGCTAGGGTGTCGTGGGATTTCAACTGGGGTGTCGCGAAGGATTTACGGCCGAATTCAAACTAGGGTGTCGCTGGGATTATCTCCGTGTCTGTTTAAAGCACGGTGTCATCTCTTAGAGCTAGGACGTGAGATTTCAACTGGGGTGTCGCGATTGATTTTCTGCCGAATTCAATTAGGGTGTCGCCGGGTTCTCTCTATGTGGTCATTTATAAGACGGGTGTCGTCGCCCTAAAGCTAGGGTGTCGTGGATTTCAACTGGGGTGTCGCGAAGGATTTACGGCCGAATTTGAACTAGGGTGTCGCTGGGATTATCTCCGTGGTCTGTTTAAAGCACGGTGTGTCTCGTTAGAGCTAGGGTGTCGTGAGATTTCAACTGGGGTGTCGCGATTGATTTTCTGCCGAATTCAATTAGGGTGCCGGGTTCTCTCCATGTGCACATTTATAAGACGGGTGTCGTCGCCCTAAAGCTAGGGTGTCGTGGGATTTCAACTGGGGTGTCGCGAAGGATTTACGGCCGAATTCGAACTAGGGTGTCGCTGGGATTATCTCGTGGTCTGTTTAAAGCACGGTGTCGTCTCGTTAGAGCTAGGGTGTCGTGAGATTTCAACTGGAGTGTCGCGATTGATTTTCTGCCGAATTCAATTAGGGTGTCGCCGGGTTCTCTCTATGTGCACATTTAGACGGGTGTGTCGCCCTAAAGCTAGGGTGTCGTGGGATTTCAACAGGGGTGTCGCGAAGGATTTACAGTCGAATTCGAACTAGGGTGTCGCTGGGATTATCTCCGTGGTCTGTTTAAAGCATGGGTGTCATCTCGTTAGAGCTAGGGTGTCGTGAGATTTCAACTGGGGTATCGCGATTGATTTTCTGCCGAATTCAATTAGGGTGTCGCCGGGTTCTCTCTATGTGCACATTTATAAGACGGGTGGCGTCGCCCTAAAGCTAGGGTGTCGTGGGATTTCAACTGGGGTGTCGCGAAGGATTTACGGCCGAATTCGAACTAGGGTGTCGCTGGGATTCCTTACCATCCGGACTCTCAGAGCGAGGGGGGGAAAGAAAGAGAGTTATTCTTGCACAGATGAAATTCAGTTGAGCACGAACATACGCCCTCGTCTGAAAGTCCGGTCGACAGGAGTCTACTGGAGTCTTCAAATATAAAAGTTTATCCAATGAGTTTTTCCCTGCCAAACCTCACGTCGACGTTCGCTTCTCTCTCTGAATTCGGCCAGGTCTGTAAGATGGGCCTAAGCTGCCTTATCTCTTCGTCAATTGCTTTTAATAGGCTCAGACACATCTTTCTCGAGACTCCCATTTGATCTTCGAAAGTAATGACAGGAAAACAAATGGAGGAACATGACTAGCATTCCCAAGCAGATGGAGAAAAAAAGGAGCTTTTTAAAAGCAATTGACGAAGAGATAACAAAGCTTTTACATACCTGGCCAAATTCAGAGAGAGAAGCGAACGTCTACGTGAGGTTTTGGCAAGGAAAATCTTATTGGACAAACTTTTATATTTGAAGCCTCCAGTAGACTCCAGTAGCCAGGTTTTTCAACCTCTAAGCTGAAATATTTCATGTCGACCAGACTTTCAAAGTGAGGGCGTAGGTTCGTGCTCAACTGATTCCTTAGCATCCGGACTCTCAGAGCGAGGGAGGGGAAGAAAGAGTTCATCTTGCAGAGATGAAATCCAACATAAATTGGCGCTAGGATGAAGGGAAAGGGCCGCATTAAAAGAGTTGCTTACAAAACAGTTATGACTCTCAGAGTGTCATAACTATTTCGTTCTAAGGTAGTTACCCGCGCATTAAACGCATTAACTAACTCTAACCAGAAAAAAACTGTTGATGTAATAAAGAAGTGGAAAGAAAGAGTTTTTACTTTGTGCTGCGGATGACATTTCCTCCAGAAGTTTTTTACACAGACTCATGTATCCAGGTTTTCCAGCCTCGAAGCTGAAGTATTTTCTTTCTACCAGGGAAGAAACAGAGTTCTTCTTGCACAGATGACATAAAACGTAAAATGGCGTCATGAAGGAGGGAAAGGGCATTTTCGTCCGCACGCAAATTTTTTAAAAAAAGCGAACAGCTTTAAATGGCCGTCACGTTCAGAACGTTACGTCAAAGCATAGCCCATACCGCCCGTCAGGTCATCCATGTCGAAGCCACGTGGACCAATCGGAAGACGCGGTGCAGCCCACGTAGGCGTTGCTGCACCGCGGGCGATGTACAAAGTGTTTTCCCAATAAAAAATTCTTTTTGCTGAACCCTTCCCTCACCGTCGTTGAGAAGGGCCTATTGACCCCTTCGTTGATTTGAGCCCCTCTCCTTTGTCGTCCCTCAGTCGCCTCTTCGCCATTCATCGTCGGCACCATCACCACCGTCACCAGGTGATTGTGTGAGAGAAAGATTATGATGAGAGAAGGAAGGGAGGGGGGAGGCGCAGATTTTAGTCCTATCCTCGCACCTTCTAGCTAGAAATAGATAGAAACTTGGCTATAAATTTGCTTTTTGTCTCAGTTAATGTTATACATTTTTCTTAATTCCCTCTTGTGTATTGTTTTGATTAAATTATAAAAGGTGGCAATTGGTCAGAACGAATCGAATTGGGTTGGACACAAATTAAGTTGAAAATGGATCAATTTAAAAAATCATTGTAATTCCTCACTTAATATATATAAAAAAAAACGAATGAGTTGAGACGGTGCGGACTGCACCACGTGCTGCCCACGTGGGCGCAGGGGAGGGCAGAAACCCTCTCCTCACCGCCATTGAAGGGGTCTGTTGACCCTTCCGTTCCTTCCGGGCCTCCGTCTTCCCATGGCCGCGTTGTCTCCGACTTCGCCGGCGTCTCCACCTCACCGCCGAGCAGGTACGTCCTCTCCCATCGCCGGTGATTGTGTGTGTGTGTGTGAGAGAGAGAGAGAGGGGGGGGGGGGGATGCATCTCAGCCAAGCCATGGCCGGGCCGTGCCGCAGCCGTGCCGAGGCCCAGCTGCCTCGCGCATCTACCCGGACGACCACTCCGGCGGAGGGAGTGGCCAAAGACGTGGAAGAGAGGGCTGCCGGGCCGCCCTCCTTCGCATGGGAGCCGGTTCGGGTCCCGTGTGTTGGTTCGGGCTCGGCGGCGTGCCCGCCGGCAGGCCAAGCAGTGGCCCCCATCAGCGCCGGGGCAGCGTCCGGTGGGGTTCGGCCGGCCTTCCCCGGCCGGCCGTGCCAACACCGTGGTGAAAAAGAAACGGGAGGAAGAAGAAACAAGGGAGAAGGAAAGAAAGAAAGGAAGAGAGAAAGAGGAAAGAGAGGGGTGGCCACTGGCGACGGCTGGCACTGGGCTGGTTGTCGACGGCCAGCCGACCCCTGGGAGGGCTGGCGGCGGCCCTAGGCTGCCGGCCATCTCCATTCCTTCCCTGGTTCGGGTGAACCAGGGAAGGAGGGTGGAACAAAGGGCTGGGCCCGGGTCCGGCCCCAGCTTAGCCCAGTGAACCCCTTTTGGGCCAATTTTTGGGCCTCAAATCGGGCCAGGCTCAATAAATTGAAGATGGGGTTTCGATCAACATTGATTTTAGTTTTTTGGGATATTTTTATTTTTTTATTTGGGCTGATATTTTGATGATATTCAAGTCTCAAGTTGGACCCAGAATTAAACTGAATAGAGTTTAGGAGTTACCGTAACATCTTGATTTTGGGAATTAAAAATTTAAAAAATTATGTGTAGGTGCTTGGAAGCCCGTATAACTACTTTGCATTATTTGGATTAGCATTCTCGGGAAAGTAAGTCAATTATAATGATTTTCACAAATTATCGTTATTGATTGTGCTATTTTGGGAATAAAGAAAATGAATTATCTGTTGTATTATTTAAAAATACAAATGGGATGTATGGTACATTATATGTTCAAATTATTATTTGAAATAATTGTTTGAAAATGGTTGAATATTTGGCACTATGCATATGCCACTGACTACTTAATATGATAATTTAAAATTATAAATTTTACAAAATAAATAGCATTTTATACGTGCAATTGATTATTGCTATGCGTATTTTAAATTTATGGATTCTGCAATATATTTGATATATTACAGGTGTATAAGTGTATTTTGACTTATTCAAACCACTGAAAAGTGACATGTATATTGAGCATGGCTTTATTACTTCACATGTTATCATGCACATGGAAATGATATTTTTGTGAGTATATTATTAGATGCCACCACGGTCCGCTATGACATAACTTGATACCGGGACCCACCTCCACAGAAAGAATATGTGGAGAACACATGCCCATGGGGCGTGCTGTGACAGGATATGGATAGAGTATTATATGCTACATGACTTTAGCACCTATCGCCACAGGGGAGTATGGGGAGAACACACTTTTAGAGTGTGCTATGACAGGATATGACATGTGACATGACACTGGTACCAGGACCCACCTCCACAGGGGAGTATATGGAGAACATACTTTTAGAGTGTGCTATGACAGATATAACATGTCACATGATATTGGCCTGCCTCTATAGGGTATGTATAGGAGGATACACCTTTACGGTGTTCTATTTACGTGGAAGTAGTGTTTGACTGTGGGACATCGATATAAAATGGAATTTACATGTAAATTACAATGGCTCAGTGGATTTGATTTGAAATTGTGTATTCTTGAAATATTACATGGTATTTGCTTCCAAATTATTTGAGCATATATGCAGGACTTGCAGATAGTATGATGAAATATTTTAACTATGGAAGCTTGGCAGGTGCCTTACATATGAAAATAAAAAGTGGCTATACTATGTTATTGTAGGCTTACTGAGTATGAGCTTATTTAAATCTCACAATGTTTTTCAGAGCGACAAAAGTGAAGAGGGCAACAACTGGGGTAGATGGAGCTGCTTCTGTGTATATAGATCATATTTTGTCATATGTAACCCCATTGTGATTTGTGTAATTTTGTTAGTTGTCCAAATCAATTCAGGACTGGTCTTAAAAATGTTTTGGATTATGGATGTGATGTAGTTATTATCCCTCCTTGTATAAATTGAACTGTTACATATTGCCTCACATGCTTGGCATGCGGCGGGCTGTCACCCCTGGGCCACCACCATTGGTTTGGGGCATGACAATCATCAAACCAAAAAATTGACCTATTTAATCAACCTGTCAACACTCTATATCTAAATGCAGTTTGTCTAATCTAGCCTGCATTGCTTATTTATAAAAGGCAGGGCAGTGAGCTTTTTATTTTTATTTTTTTGAGCTATAGACAAGCACATTCCATGTCCCTTAATTAATGGAAAAGCCAACTGGCCCCATCTCAATCCAAGATTTGAGCCACAACTAGCAAGGGCGGTGCAAGTGGCCTTCCCTGGCTGGGTGTGCCACCGCCACAGTAAAGAAGCGGGAGGGAGAAGAAGCAGGGGAGGGGAAATAGAGAAAGAAAAGAGGAGGGGGGGTGGCCGCCGGCGATGGCCGGCATTGGGAGGAAGGAGCAGAGGGCTAGGCTAGGTGAACCAGGGGAAGGAAGGAGCAGATGGCTGGGCTCAGGTTCAGCCTAGCCTAGTGAACCCCTTTTGGGCCAATTTTTGGGCCTCAAATCAGGCTAGGCCCAATAAAAGGAGAATGGGGTTTGGATCAGTGTTGATCCTAGTTTCTTAGGATATTTTTATTTTTTCCTTTGGGCATATATATTTGAAGATATTCAAGCCCCAAGTTGAACCTAGGATTAAACTGGGTTAAGTTTAGGAGTCACTATGACATCCTGATTTTGGACATTAAAAATGTAAAAAATTATGTTGTAGGTGCTCTGAGGTCATATAGCTAATTTTCATCATTGGATTAGCGTTCTCAGGTAAGTAAGCCAATTATAATGGTTTTCATAAATTATTGTTATTAATTATGCCATTTTGGGAATAAAGAAAATGAATTATCTGAAGTATTATTTAAAAATATAAAATAGGATTTGTGGAATATTATATGTTGAAATGATTATTTGAAATGATTGTTTGAAAATGGTTGAATATTTGGCACCATGCATATGCCACTGATTATTTGATATGATAATTTAAAATTGTAAAGTTGTAAAATAAGTGGCATTTTATACGAGCAATTGATGATTGCTATAATTATTTTAAATTTATGAATTCTACAAAATATTTGACACATTAAAGGTGTACAGGTGTATTTTGATTTATTGAAACCACTGGAAAGCGAAAAGTATATTGAGCATGGCTTTGTTACTTTATATGTTATCATGCTCATGGAAATGGTATTTTGTGAATATGTTATTAGATGCCACCACGGTTCGTTATGATATGACTTGATATGACATGATATGTTACATGACACCGGGATCCACCTCCATAGGAGAAATATGTGGAGAACATGCGCCCATGGGGCATCCTGTGACAGGATACAGCATGATATGCTACATGATTCCGACACCCACCTCCACAGGAGAGTATATGAAGAACACACACTCCTAGGGTGTGCTGTGATAGGATATGATATGGATGACACTGGTACCAAGATCCTGCCTTCATAGGGGATGTATAGGAAGAATATACCTTTATGGTGTTCTGTTTACATGGACGTAGTGTTTGACCGTGGGACATTGATATAAAATGAAATTTACATGTAAATTACAGTGGTTTAGTGGATTTGATGTGAAATTGTATATTTTTGAAATATTACATAGTATTTGCTTTCAAATTATTTTGAGCATATGATATGTGGGACTTGCTGATACCATGATGAAAAGTATTTGAATTATGGAAGCTTGACATATGTTTTTATATATGAAAACTTGAAATGGCTATATTATGTTACTGTAGGCTTACTTACTTACTGAGTGTGAGCACATTTAAATCTCACAATGTTTTTCAGAGCCACAAAAATGAAGAGTGCAACAACTGGGGTAGATGGAGCTACACCTGTAAAAATATATCATATTTTGTCATATGTAACCCTATAGTGATTTTGTAATTTTGTTAGTTCTCAAACAATGCATGATTTTTATTAAAAATGTTTTGGATTATGAATGTGATGTAGTTATTATCCCTCCTAAATTTTTCTCTAATCTCGTATTTTCTTCCGGATGGGCTTTCTACCAGCAAACCAAATTGAAAACAGAAAGAAAAAGTGAAGGCCCCAAGAGTTATTTTTCTCTTGGAAGGAGGAGGAGGAGGAGGAGAAGAAGGGTGAAGCATGATGGCATGGCGACGGTGTGTGACGAGACTTGTTGGAGATCTCAATCTCCTCCCATCCCCTCTTCCTCGGGGTGCTGCTCTTCTCTATTCCCATGCTACCAGCTTTGGTACGGTAGTCATCTTCCTTGAATTCCCTATTTCTCCTTTTGAGTCACTCTTGGCTTAGCCTAAATTAATTAGTTTCAATTTCTGGAATCATGATTCTCATCCTCTAGCAGCTGCGGATTGTTTGCGACCGCCACATATCGTGATTTTATTCTCCCCACTTCCACTTGCCACTCTATCTTCTCGTTTTCTTAATTAATAACTAGCTCTATACCTGCTTCTGATAATCATGGACAGACATTCCAGGTTCAGGAGCAATTGTGATACAGTTGATATATTCATATATCTATACGAGCAACAAAAATACCACCATCACCTGCAACATCTAGAATTATTCATTTGAATTCCATGACTGTTTGTTGATAAGCTTTGCATAATCAATGGCAACGAGTTGAATGAGTGAAAACGTGGATAATTGAATAACCTTTTGAGCCTTGGCCGATTCAACAATTCGCACAACAATTCAGATAATGTTGTCAATTTCTTTCAGTACATTGGAGGAAAATGTTGCTACTGTATTAATGATGAAGCACATAATTAAGTTTGAGGTTTCTAGAGGTTATAGGGTTTCCGTCGATCATGTTATTGCTGACAAGGTGAAGACCTGTAATCGTATTTAATTATGTATCTATAATTATTCATTGTTTTTGTTCAAGAGACTGATAAATTCTTGTGCAGGGTTTAAAGAAGTGCCAGAAGAGAGAAAAGTAAATTGGTTGGTAGTGTCTTCAGTAGCGTTGCTTCAAACTATGATCTTATGAATGATATGATGAGCGCTGGATTGCATAGGCTGTGGAAGGATAGGTTGGGTCATTTTGCAATTGACCCGTACATCTCTCCAACCTAATGTGCCAAGGTTGATCCTAATTATTCTCTCTTCTTTTTCTTCTTCCCACAAGGTTGGTTTCAAAGTTGCATCCTTTTCCTGGAATGAAGCATCTTGATGTGGCTGGTGGAACAGGTAAAATCGTGTTGCTATGGACTTAGTTGCTTCTCCTTATGGTAATAAGACATTTTGTCAAGCTTGTCATTCCCTCATGTTGGGGCAATGAATACATGCATAACTGAATCATCTTTTCTGTTTGTTGAGTTGAGCTATCAGGGAGTTTAGAAATGGACATTTTTATATTAAGTTGCTTTTGCAGCATTGGTTTACCATAGAGAAAGGTTCTAGTTAGATCAAACATTTTAACAATTTCATAAACAATCATTCATAACCTTAACAAAATTTCAGTCTGTACTGGATAAGTTGGTTGTTATTGTTCTTGAAATCTGAAGGAGACCCCATAATAGTTTTTGGTACTATCCACAAGTGATGTGGATGTACTCTTGGTTGGCAAGGTAAAAAGGTATGAGTTGCTCCTAGCTTTAGATTAACTACATTCTTGTATTATGGTTGATTGCAAATTCTCAAGTTATTCTTTACAGGACAGCCTACCCTTTCTAGTTTTATCCATTTACATTTCTGCATTAAGATCAACATCATGTATTCTATGCTTTCTCAACAAGTTATTAACTATAGCTCATTGCATCTAACAATCAAATATTGCAGCTTCCTTGTTTGAAGGTTTTGCATACAGATAATTATTTCAGTCTGGGTGTGCAACTTTATGAACCATGCAGGTGATGTGGCATTTCGCATTTTCGAAAGTATAAATAGTGTCCGTTGCAGGGCCATGAAGGATGGTCTTGCTGAGACAGAAGAAGAAACACAAATATACATATGTGACATCAACCCAAGTATGCTGAATGTTGGCAAGAAGCGTGCTATTGAGAGAGGTATATACATAACATTTATGTTGTTCTTTTGGCTTACTTTGTTCTGAAAATTTCATGTCCTCTTTCTAGCACAATAATGCAACTTCTGTTACATAGGGCTTGGCGAAAATCCCTGCCTTCGTTGGATAGAGGGAGATGCAGAAGCTTTGAGTTTTGAGGATGGATCAATGGATGGTTACACTGTTGCTTTTGGAATCAGAAATGTCACCCACATTGAGAAATCTCTTGCAGAGGCTTACAGGTGAAGTTGTTGAAGCCTTTCTGCATGGTACTTTGTGTTAATTGATCATTGCATGTCTGTTTTGAATTTATCTAGTTATGCCAAAAATGTTGTCTGATGCTAGATAAGTACATCAAAGCCGCAACATGAGGTACTTGTTTCAGAATATTTAAGACACTACTTAAACTAGGATAACAAACTCAACTCAACTCATCTAAGCCTTTTCCAAACTACATGCGGCCGGCTACATGAATCTGCTTCCATGTAACCACTGTTTATAACCACATAGTGAATACCAAAAATGTTGTCTGATGCTAGATAAGTACATCAAGGTGGCAACATGAGGTACTTGTTTCAGAATATTTAAGACACTTTTTAAACTGGGATAGCAAACTCAACTCATCTAAGCCTTTTCCCAACTACATGGGGTCGGCTACATAAATCTGCTTCCATATAACCACTGTTTATAACAAACTACATAGTGAATATGATTTACATGTAGCCACTGTTTATAATTTGTTATCATGCTTGAAGAAGATTGAGTGACTTGCTTATTTGTCTCCCTGGCTTCCATGTTACATATAATACATTTGTACAATTTTCAGGGTTCTAAAACGAGGAGGCAGGTTCCTTTGTTTGGAGTTGAGTCACGTTGAACTCCCGATCTTCAAACAACTGTGAGAAACTCTTGCAGCCATGAAAACATGTGTTTTGTATAACTTTTTCTCCTGTTTTATGTTCTCGGGAACAGGATTAATCCTTAGAAGCCTCTAGTGTGAATCCAATCAACCCCATCATTATGTCATGATCATGTGTTATAACTCATTCAGCCGACATCTTCATCTGTGAAGTAAATTGCTTATTGGAGTCACACCTCCTGTTAGTTTTGTGCTGCAGCTGGTGTCTGAAGATTTCTATTATTCTCTGCAGCTATGATTATTACTCATTTTCAGTCATTCCAGCTATGGGAGAGCTAGTTGCAGGTGATCGAGAATCTTACCAATACTTGGTTGAAAGTATCCGACGGTTCCCTAACCAGGTGAGATAAAACTCTTTCCATTTTAGTACTTAAATGTTTGCATACACGTGCGTATAAACAAGTTATAAGTATGTACATCCCTCCATATTTGCTGTTTCGAATTTCTGGTTGCACCTACATTTTCCACCTCATGTAATGTTGTATATGCATGAATGCAGTTGAAGATGAATTAATCAGACTACGCATGTTCCCGTGTTACAAACTGAATGCTTGAATTTTCTTTGGAACATTATTGTGTGGGGGCATTGATGGTGAAGTGGCCCAGTGGGGACTTATTTTCTTTGGAATTGTAATTTTGTGTTGCTCTGCATTGTAGTGGGGGGGGGCATTGACGGTGAAGTGGCGAAGAGTCGATGCTTGTGTGTGTCTGAATGTGTGAACTGTCATTTGGTTAGATTTATGGGAGAGATATTCAGTAATTGAATAATAAAAATCTCAGTGATAGCAGATTTGATATGACGCCTTCCTCATTCTGTTCACTAACCCTTTTTTTTTTTTAACCCCTCTCTGGTGCAGGAGATGTTTTCTCGCATGATTGTTGACGCAGGCTTCCAGAAAGTCAGTTATGAAAACCTTGTTGGAGGTGTGGTTGCCATTCACTCTGGTCTGAAATTGTAGGGATATTGATTCAATCTTGTGATAATACTCAGTCTTCAGAGTTAAGTGGCCAGTTGGCTTTTGACAAAAGTACTGGACATCAGTGCAGATGTGTTAATGGTGATTTATCACCAGAATTGTTCTGTTGACATCTTAGTCATTTTTTTTTTTCTGATATATTATAAAGACGAGGCAAGTTTTCTGTTGATTAACGTGGATTTTGTATTTGAAATCTTTATATTTGTTGTATGATTTATAGGGATCATGCAAAGCTCGTATTAAATAGTTTATAATTAGTTATTATCGTGTCTCGTGCCCCCCATTTGAATTGCGTTCATCTACTCTTGCCGGTGTACTCTGCTCCAGTTGTCCAGGCATTCTTAATTTTGTTTGTTTGCTTTAATACAGGAATTAAATTTAGGCTACTTGCTTGGTAGGTTGCCAATCGTTTGTTACTCACTGGACATCTGAAAGGTGTGGACCTTTCTTTCAACAACGCACTGATGCTGCGGACTTGCAAAATATCTCTTCTACAGTTCTACGTGGAAGGAATGCTTGGCTAGTTACAATGAAATAAACAAATAGGAAGCCATGTCTCTTAACCATTAATGTCCTTTGATTTTATATGGAACTGTCTTCTTGCTTGTTTTACGATCTAGGTACTTTACTTTTTAAAGCCTCTGATTGTTGGAAATAAGAGTCCTAAAACTAGCTAGAAAATTAATTCATCGAGCCAATAAGAATTTAACCAAATAAAAATAATTATAAATATAGAGAATTTGGAGAATATGAGGAAGTACATTCATGTAGCTGATTAATTGTAGTTAGGAAAAGGCTTAGATGAGTTGAATTGAGTTGAGTTGAGAATTTGGAGAATATACTTGATTGAAGCATTCTATTCCCTTGTGCACGTGTGCACATTGTTGGCAAGCAAGTTCATAAGGTCTAATGATTCGACTCAACTGGATACGTTCTTTCTAATGATTGTGTGGACATGTGACTTACAACTTCTTTAAATATCTAAAAAATACTAGAAGAATAAATTAAAATTGATGCTATTCATAGGCTCAGATGGTATGATTTTTTTTTTTATTGTATAAAAGGTTTAGATCCAAAATCTATTTATAAGCTTGATACAACGATTATGCATGAATTATCAAATGAGCATCATGCCCACGCCTGTCTATGTGACTATGCCTAGGACGGGCTGGCACTCATGCCCGTGTGACGAGTGGCCCATGAGAGCACCATGCAGCTCATGCCGTACCTCACATCGCGCCACGGAATGCTTTTCAAAACTTAGAACTTTTTACTTTCATTTTAAAACAACTATTCTCTTTCATTTTAAAACAACTAGTTTTCAATAATCCCCTATAAAGAATTAAATTTTTTAAAAGCTATTAAAGTCAATTAACATAAAATTTTAGGCCTCTTATATATACAACAGGTGAGTTATTTAATGGATTTGAAGCCCACTAAGTATTTGTTGTATCCATCTAAACGAACCATAGTAAATTAGACCTTAAACTAGTTCTTTGACTCAATGTTACATATATCACACATATAGTATATTTGATCTCTTAGATCTATATAATTAGTGTGTATATGAAAGGCCTTATGCTTAATACTTTGATTGTTTATTAGAATTTCTTAAAATTAGCTTACACCCTTAGTTGCAGCTTTATATAATAATTTTTATATAAGTGAATACTACCAGGATATTTGTGACCTAACACCCTATAGATATCCTACTTTCCAACCATTAATAGGATTAATTGTCCTTAATTTACTTTACTATTTATAAGTGAACTCATCGTAAGGATGGAATGAGATATTTTTCTGAAATTTGTGCTCTAGCACGATCACTCAATTAGTTTCGTTCCTACTGCATTTAGCCTATTTCACAGGATATCCAATCATAAAGGTTAGGTATGCACTGTCGATGATAAAATAATGGGCTTAAACCCCATCCCTTCAATTATTCTAAGACTCCATTTTGAGATAATTCCTTGGTCAATTAAACTATTAAGATCTTCTCAAATGACATATTTCAAAGAAATTATATTATTTCTTTTATATTGCCTTATGTTTTTATGATGAAGTTTTATATATTGGTTCATCTTTTTTTTGATAATATTTTAATTAGTTAATTCAATTAAGGCTTTATTATCATAATGGATTGAAATTGCATGAACTAGCTTAAGCTTCAAAGGTAGCTCTGACATAAGATTTTTAATCTAGTCTATCTTAGTACGGGTAATATCTAGATTTATTAACTCAATCTTTATGGTGCTCCTAGATTTGATGGTTTGTTTGAATGATTCCCAGGTTCTAATAACACTGCTAAAAAGGAAAAGATATCTAATGGCTGATTTTAAATATAAAAAATTAATGACCCAATTTGCATCATTGTAATATTCAACCATCTTAGGGTACATAATGTAAAGAGAATTATTAAGATATCTTTGAGATATTAGAATATCCGTTCTAAGACAGATTAATGAGATTGATCAGAATTTCTATATATTGATCAGAATTCTATATATATTTGCTTAATCTACTAACAGGATAGGTAATATTAAATCCCATAAAGGGATAGCTTGTTCCCTTTCTCATTCAATAGAAAAGACGATCACATCTACTTTACCTAAATCTTTTCTATGATATGATTATTGAAGGATGTTGATCATGTTAGTGTGTGCCCTAAATTCAATCGGATTAGATGCTAGTTTGTACACATTTCTTTATGAATGCAAATCAAATTTATTGGTTTCTTTATCTATTCGGGTGTAATTTATATATATATTAGATATATTTAATCTGTGAGATAAAGTCAAAAAGAATGCGAACTGTGCATATAGAATTTGTAATAGAGATTACAAAATGGAGATCCAAAATTGCACATTATGGTTCGATTCTTTAAACTTCCCTAGTCGATGCGTAGACATGATTGGACACTGTCGAATGCCATTGAGACTAGCACACATTGCATATCTTCACCCTTGTGGTGAGCAGCTGATCTTGCGAGCTGAAGTATGAAGATACTTGGATATGGTGTGTGGATGTTCGTTATTGTAACGATGCATTCGATGATCCGCACAGAGATTCCATATGGATATTCTATGTAGTGTTGATGGTTGATCTTTGATGACAGTAGTGCGAGTGATCCTTTGACTTGAGATCTTCATTGCATCTTATGTGTGGAATATCATGCTTTGATGGCATGCAAACATCGCTCTAGCCATGGATGGCAAATATGGTGTCGATTGGGTATGATATGAAGCACATGAAGGTGGTGTTTGATCAAGATAGGATTCGTCTCCCTTGATAAAAAGGGTTATGTCACATGGCCACTTGATGAATTAAATAGACTATTAAATCCTTGCAAGGTTGAGTTGGAATTCGAAATGGTTTCGAAGTTCTAATTCATATGAGTCAATTTTTCTGAGATCAAGTAAACAAAGATCAATTACATGGTTGACACATTCCATACCACTGATTGATCTGGGATATGTGACGAAGGGATTGAATCGTACAGTAACCGTTCATGGACAGGTGTTGATGATCACGTCAACAAACCTTTAACACTTGGGTGGTCATGATGCTTTGCTAGAGGCCGCTCATGATCTATAATCATGGATTCTTTGACTTAATCAAAGAGTTGATTTGGTTAAAGAATTGACTTGGACAAGGTGTTGATCAAGTCATCCTTAGGGTCATATTAGGGATATGATTATTACCAATGTGTCAAGGGACCTAATGGGTCACACACATTAAGAAGATTTTGGATGAAGTTAAAATGGGAATTAAGTTGGACTTAAATTAGAACCAATTAATTAGGATTGGGTTTGACTCAATCTTAATGAGAGAACATGAAATTGATGAATAGGATTCATCATAGAGAAAAGAATTTTGTGTTCAAGAGAGAGACCTTTTGTACATGAGATGTACATATAAAATCCATTAATTAGGCTTGATCCATGTGATGGATGGCTTAGATTAATTGAGATTAATAATATGGTATTTAATTGGGTCCATATGATGGCATGATTTGATTTATGGAAACCCAATTAAACCGAGGGCTGAGATCGTGCCACGTGGAGGATGGATCCACGCCCATGTGATAGACATAACCCATCTCCACATTATGGAGGAGGGAACCCCATTATTTGGGGCATCCTCATGAAGCCGAATTCAAGATTGCGACGTTGGTTTCATGGGATAACCAATTTCCTAATTTTTAGGGATGTGGTTTGGTGGTTGTAATCCTAACATTATCATGATAGCAAATATCCTAAATTTATTAGGATAATTTGTTATAACAAATATCCTAAATTTGTTAGGAAAATTTGTTATCAACTTAATATGGTTGAATGGTTAGGTGGTTGGGACAAAATCCCTTTTTTTATGGAACCACACAACCTCCTTTTCATGTATAAAAGGGGGAGAGATACCCCTTCGAGAGATACGCCGAACTCCTCCCTTCTCTCTTGGATGCCTAATGATGCGTGTCGTAGCACAACGATTAAAACACCTTAATTTTACTATTAGGATAGCGAGAGTAAGGGATCGATTCCACAGGAACTTTAGCGATTATCTTGAAATAATTTTATAAATTTAACTAGATAGATAACTAAGTAGATAATTAATAGTGCAAAATAATAAGATATGGTTTATCTTATTAGAGCACGGCTCGTACCCGTAGATCACGGCCCGTTCCTTTTAAGAATAAATCAGTCTAAATTATTTTCACTTAAATAAATTTAATAACAATTAAATATGCATAAAACTTTGTTTCAATAACATCCAAGAGTGCATATTAAAATCTAAAATAAAAGAGTTTTAATTTCTGATAGTAATAAAAGAGCAACAAATTCTTCCTACATCTAACCAAATATGGGATGAACGGTTCGGAGATAGGCTGAACTGGGTGCTGCCTTTCTTCCTTCACAGACGCCAAGCTACTGACGCAGCGCATGGAACACAGGACTCTTCACGGATGGCCGCTTGCTCCAAGCCACGAACAGAACCCACGGACTTCTCACAATGCCACGGAACAGAACTATCAGGAAAGGAAAGGGAAGAATAGGCTCTGGGCATGGACGGAACAGAGCTCACGAATGACGGATCTCCCGGATGCAGCGCGCTGGATGGATCGCTTCCTTGGAATTCCTTTGTGCTATTTGTAGAGGCCCCGGACGCGGCCTTGACGCGGCGAGGAATCTGTTTCAAAATAGAGAACGCAGCGGAAGCAACAAAAATAACAAAAGAAATCTAGATAAATAATCAATAAAATTTAAATTCCTTCTAAAGGAATTTAATTCTCTCAATTTGATAACTTTCAATCTAATCTATTCCTTAATTGGTGGAGAAAATGGTTAGAATTTGAATGGAGAAGAATCGATGGAAACAGAGAACTGGGCTGAGAAAACGATGAAGTCTGCAACGTATTTTGCCGTTTTTGCTTTGAAATCCATGATAAATATAAAATCAATTCCGAGCTCATCTTAAATCCGATTTGAGTGTCGTTTGTGTCGTTAAATCCCTAAAATCGAGCTCTTTAAGTTGATAAGGATTTATCTAAAATATTATATAAAATATTAAAATATTAAATAATAATAGGTACGTTAAATTATTAATTAATAGGTTTAATGATAATTATTTATATGTTTATCACTCCCCCAACTTGAATCTTACTCATCCTCGAGAAAATAAGAAATTTAGAAATATGTACCAAGCTAATCCAAGAATTGATAGTTACTTTATAGTTCTTTTTTTAAATTTTTTTTTAAGATTATAAGGGAAGTACTTCATTGGATTATTAAGTTTTTTTTTTAGTGATAAAGTGTAGTCCATAAGAATTTATAGAAGTCTTCCTTCACCAACTTTCCACTTCTCTAATTAAGTCTTCTAACTTAATTTGGGTTGGGTGTAATGTCTTTTGTACTTTGGTTTTTATTTATTTATATGTAAAGTCAGTGCAATGTCCTAACCCCTTGCTTTCTAATTAACCCTTGTAGCGAGCTTTAGGCCAATGGCTCCCAAACCAATTGGTTTTAGGGCATTAGGTGTAAAACACCCCTCGGACTTACTTACTCGAGTCAAAAAGGCTTTAGGTAGGACTAACTCTATTTAGGTTCTTTTACATTCCCACCTTTTTACGCGAACAACATCACTTTCTTAGGTGACGGGGCCCGGTTACTCAGTGAAAAATGCTAAGAACCTAATTTATTAACTTTAAGAGAGATTTTTTCTTTTTTTTTTGAATAACATTTTCACCCATACCCTTATTAAGTAGATTGTACTATTAAGATCAAGTGGTCAGGAGGGTCTGAAATTATTCTAAAAATTATTCTGGGCTAAACCCTACCTTTTATTAGGTTTTCTTAATAATTTATTCCTATTTCAAAAATAATCTAACCATTAATTCATAGACTGCTTGATTAACTTCAAATCGAGACAGAATTTGGTACACACATCTGATTATAGTTTTACTCGAGGATTATTCTTTTTCCTCCCCCCAACTTAATTTCCATTGTCCCTAATGGAAGAAAAATTAATTAATTCAAGGAAAGATACTACCTGGTAGAGTATTTGAAGGTTGGAAGTTTCATTGTTGCCATCTTCTTTCAATCTGCTTCTGTTGCTCTTCTCTGGTCATACTAAAAGAACACACTAAAAGAACAGAAAGTTAAAAATAACTAATAAACTGGGTTGCCTCCCAAGAGCGCTAAGTTTAAAGTCTTCAGCCAGACTGTGCTACTATTATGATAGTGTTGGGTTCACAAGATCAATTGATTCAACAACTTCTCCATCATTAATTTCTTCTATATATGGTTTCAAACGTTGGCCATTTACTTTGAATGTATTTCCTTGCTTGGGGTCTTTAAGCTCTACAGCTCCATGGGGAAATACTTGAGTTACTATAAAAGGTCCATTCCATCGTGAACGAAGTTTTCCAGGGAAAAGATGTAATCTTGAATTGTAAAGCCATACTTTTTGATTTGGTTCAAAAGTTTTTCTACTAATAAATTTGTCATGATATGCTTTGGTTCGTTCTTTATAAATTTTTGAGCTCTCATATGCCTCATTTCGTAGCTCTTCTAACTCATTCAATTGGAGTTTTCTATTGACACCTGCATTTTTCATATCATAATTAAATTGCTTGATAGCCCAAAATGCACGGTGTTCTAATTCTACAGGTAAATGATAGGCTTTTCCAAATACGAGCCTATAAGGAGACATTCCTATGGGAGTTTTAAATGCAGTACGATAAGCCCATAATGCATCATCCAAACGTTCTGACCAATCTTTCCTATCAGGTCTCCTGTTTTCTCAAGGATATTTTAATTTCTCTATTTGATATTTCAACTTGGCCACTAGTTTGGGGATGATAAGGTGTAGCTACCTTATGAGTAATTCCATATTTGTTCATTAATCCTTCAAAGTGTCTATTCGTGAAATGTGTACCCCATCACTAATTATAGCCCTTGGGCATCCAAAACGACTAAGGATATTATGCTGAATAAACTTGATTACAACTTTATGGTCATTGGTTCGAGTTGCCATGGCTTCAATCCATTTTGACACATAATCAACTGCCACTAGAATGTATTCAAATCCAAAAGAGGAAGGAAATGGGCCCATAAAATCAATACCCCATACATCAAAAATTTCTACAACCAAGATAGGGTTTAGGGGCATCATGTCTTTTCGAGATATATTTCCTGTTTGTTGACATTGGAGACAATTACGGCTAAATTCATGTGCATCTTTAAAAAGAGTTGGCCAATAAAACCCACTTTGCAGTACCTTTGCTGCAGTTTTCTTTCCACTAAAATGTCCTCCACAGGCAAGAGAATGACAGAAGTTAAGTATACTTTTGAATTCACTCTCGGGACACATCGCCTAATCACCTGATCTGAACAGTACTTAAATAATTCAGGGTCTTCCCAAAAGTAATATTTGATTTGTGAGAAAAATCTATCTTTTTCTTGTTTTGTCCAGTGGGAAGGTACTTTTCCTGTTGCCAAATAATTCACAATGTGGGCAAACCAGGGAAGACTGCTATGGGAAATTGAGAACAATTGCTCATCAGGGAACCTATCTCTGATTATTTCTTTATTGTATTCCACTGAGATCCTAGAGATATGATCTGCTACCATATTTTCAGAACCCTTCTTATCTAAGATTTCTAGATCAAATTCTTGTAGTAGAAGGATCCATCTAATCAGTCTGGGTTTTGTATCCTTTTTTGATATAAGATGCCTCAACGCTGCATGATCTGAATAAACTAAAACCTTAGACCCTAACAGATATGATCTAAACTTTTCTAGGGCAAACACAACTGCTAGTAATTCTTTTTCAGTGGTAGTATAGTTCATTTGTGCATCTGAAAGAGTTTTGCTAGCATAATAAATTACATGGGGTTCTCGATTGAGTTTCTGTCCTAGAACTGCCCTACAGCATAATCAGAAGCATCACACATGATTTCAAAAGGTATGGTCCAATCTGGGGGCTTGATAATTGGTGCAGTGGTCAAAGCAGTTTCGAAGGATGTTATAGGCTGTTAGACAATCTTTATCAAAATTAAAAGAACTATCCTTGGTCAACAAATTACACAATGGTCGAGAAATTTTACTGAAATCTTTGATGAAGCGTCTATAAAAACCAGCATGACCAAGGAAAGATCGTACTTGTTTAACTGAGGTTGGGGGTGTAGATTTGAGATCAATTCAACCTTGGCTTTATCAACCTCAATACCTCGCTCTGAAACAATGTGTCCAAGCACAATTCCCTCACGAACCATAAAATGGCTCTTCTCCCAACTTAGGACTAAATTCATTTCCATACATCGTTTCAGTACCTTAGTCAAGTTCTCGAGGCAGCTATCAAATGATGCACCAAAGACTGAAAAATCATCCATAAATACTTCCAAAAATTGACCAATCATATCAGAAAATATGGCCAACATACATCGTTGAAAGTGGCTGGTGCATTACAAAGACCAAATGGCATACGTCTAAAGGCAAATGTTCCAAAGGGACAAGTGAAGGTGGTCTTTTCTTGATCTGCAGGAAATACTGGGACTTGATTGTATCCTGAATATCCATCTAAGAAACAAAAGAAACTTTGTCCCGCTAGCCGTTCTAGAATTTGATCGATAAAAGGCAAAGGAAAGTGGTCTTTCCTAGTCACGGCATTCAACTTTCGATAATCTATACACACTCTCCAACTAGTTGATGTGCGAGTAGGAATTGATTCGCCCTTTTCATTTTTAATCACGGTAATACCGATTTTTTAGGTACTACTTGGATTGGACTGACCCATTGGCTATCTGAAATTGGATAAATAATACCAGCATCAAGCCATTTTACTACTTCTTTCTTAACAACATCCCTCATGTTTGGATTTAGCCTTCGTTGCA
>UESW01004624.1:39713-59894 GCA_900491605.1 Calamus simplicifolius | reverse complement strand
GTGGCTTCAGCCAGTCAGGTGGGGCCTAATGTTAATCAGCCAGGAGGGTCATCCAGTATTCCGAGAGCCGAGGCCAGAGTGTTTGCCATGACCAGACAGGAGGCTCAGATTGATCCTGATGTGGTGACAGGTATGCTACCCATCGATAATCATGATGCTTATATTTTAATTGATTCTGGATCTACGCATTCATTTATCTCATGTGAGTTTGCTAAGCATCTAGTTAGAGATGTGGGCCAGTTGGGTAGTCAGTTGGTAGTATCTATGCCCGTAGGGAGGCCTTTTATAGCAGACCAAGTGTATAGAGGTTGTGATATTTCTGTGGGGAGTCAGAAATTAGCAGCAGATTTGATTCCTTTGAGGTTGAAAGAGTTTGATGCCATTTTGGGGATGGATTGGCTATCTGTGCATAGAGCCAGAGTAGATTGCTTAAGGAAGGAGGTGATGTTACAAACTTCTGATGATAGAGAAGTCTGTTTTGTTGGTGATAGGAGGGGGTTACCCTCAGGAGTGATTTCAGCTCTGTCAGCCAATAGAATGCTAGCAAAGAGATGTGAAGCCTATTTAGCTTGTGCAGTGAGCCTAGAGGGCAATGGTTTAGAGCTGACGAATATCCCTGTGGTAAGGGATTTTTCAGATGTATTTCCTGAGGAGCTGCCAGGGTTACCTCCTGACAGAGGATTTGATTTCAGTATAGATCTAGCCCCAGATACCAGACCAATAGCCAGGGCACCTTATAGAATGGCTCCAGTTGAATTGAAAGAATTGAAAAGTCAGTTACAAGAATTATTGGATAAAGGGTTTATTAGACCCAGTATATCACCATGGGGTGCACCAGTGTTGTTTGTGAAGAAAAAGGATGGTACCTTGAGGTTGTGTATAGACTATAGACAGTTGAACAAGGTGACCATTAGAAACAATTATCCATTGCCAAGGATCGATGATTGTTTGATCAGCTGCAGGGGGCAGCAGTGTTTTCAAAGATTGATCTGAGATCTGGGTATCATCAATTGAGAATAAAGAATGAGGATATATCTAAGACTGCTTTCAGGACCAGATATGGTCATTATGAGTTCTTGGTAATGCCATTTGGCTTGACAAATGCTCCAGCTGCTTTTATGGGTCTGATGAATCAAGTATTTCAAGAGTATCTAGATAAATTTGTGATAGTATTCATTGATGACATCTTGATTTATTCTAGAAGTAGTGAAGAGCATGAACAGCATCTGAGGACAGTTTTGCAGATATTAAGAGAAAAGCAATTATATGCAAAGTTTAGTAAAAGTGAATTTTGGCTGGATGAGGTAAAGTTCTTGGGACATGTAGTTTCAGCCAAAGGTATTATGGTAGATCCTCAAAAGATTGAAGCTATAGTAAATTGGGTATCACCTACCAATCAGACTGAGGTGAGGAGTTTCTTGGGGTTAGCAGGATATTATAGAAGATTTATAGAAAATTTCTCGATTTTGGCTTCTC
Source organism: Calamus simplicifolius (assembly GCA_900491605.1). NCBI lineage: Eukaryota > Viridiplantae > Streptophyta > Magnoliopsida > Arecales > Arecaceae > Calamus > Calamus simplicifolius. The sequence continues at coordinate 58,418 of UESW01004624.1, read as the reverse complement.
CTATGACTAAGCTGCTTAGAAAGAATATCAAGTTTGATTGGTCAATGAATGCCAGAAGAGTATGGATGAATTGAAAAGAGATTAACCTCAGCCCCAATCCTAATACTACCTGATAGTGCCAGTGATTATGTGATCTATAGTGATGCCTCATTGAAGGGTTTGGGGTGTGTTTTAATGCAGAATGGGAAAGTAGTGGCTTATATATCTAGACAGTTGAGATCCCATGAAAAGAATTACCCCACCCATGATTTGGAGTTAGCTGCTGTTATATTTGCATTGAAGGTTTGGAGGCACTACTTGTATGGAAGAAGATGCCAGATATTTACTGATCATAAGAGCTTGAAATATATTCTGACCCAGAAGGAATTGAATTTAAGGCAGAGAAGATGGATTGAATTGATTAAAGACTATGATTGCACTATTGAGTATCACCCAGGGAAAGCTAATGTTGTGGCTGATGCCTTGAGTCGAAAGTCTATGGCCACATTGGCTTCTATCAGAACCGTACAGCTACCCTTGATGATTGAGTTAAGGAGGTTAGATGCAGAGCTAGCTGTAGAAGAATCAGGAGCCTTGTTGGCTACTTTCAGAGTGAGACCCCAAATGCTAGAAGAAATAAGAGAAGCTCAGTTGCTAGATCTACATTTGCTTAAAGCTAGAGATTTAATTCAGAGTGGGTCTCAGTCAGAGTTTTCTGTTAGAGGTGATGGAGTGTTATTATTCAAGGGCAGAGTTGTGTGCCAGCTGTGGAATCAGTGAAAGATCAGATTTTAAGGGAAGCACATAGCTCAGCTTATTCAATGCATCCAGGTAGTACTAAGATGTATAGAACTATCAAACAGAATTACTGGTGGAATGGTATGAAAAAGGAGATAGCTGAGTATGTATCTAAGTGTTTGGTGTGTCAGCAGATTAAGGCTGAACATCAGTGTCCAGCTGGAAAGCTTCAGCCTCTGTTTGTGCCAGAGTGGAAGTGGGAGCATATAACTATGGATTTCGTTGTAGGACTCCCAAAGACCAGAAGGGGCAATGATGCTATATGGGTGATAGTTGATAGATTGACTAAGTCTGCTCATTTTCTGCCTATTAAGATTGTCTTTACCTTGGATAGATTAGCAGAATTATATGTGCATGAAATTGTGAGTAGGCATGGTGTGCCAGTATCGATAGTATCAGATAGAGATCCAAGGTTCACATCTCAATTTTGGGCAGAATTACAGAAAGCTTTGGGGACTAAATTGAGGTTCAGTACAGCATTTCATCCCCAAACCGATGGTCAGTCAGAAAGAACCATCCAGACACTGGAGGATATGCTGAGAGCTTGTGTCATGGAATTTTCTGGTAGCTGGGATGATCATCTACCTTTAATAGAGTTTGCTTACAATAACAGCTACCATTCTAGCATTGATATGGCACCATATGAGGCCTTGTATGGGAGAAAATGTAGAACTCCAGTGTGTTGGGATGAGGAGGGAGAGAGAAGGCTGTTAGGCCCTGAGTTAGTGCAGCTTACAGCAGATCAAGTTAAAATTATAAGAGCTAAATTAAAGGCAGCCCAGGATAGACAGAAGAGCTATGCAGATAAAAAGCATAGAGAGGTAAAGTTTGAGGTTGGAGATAGAGTCTTTCTGAAGGTATCTCCTTGGCGAGGTATTATGAGATTTGGAAAGAAAGGCAAGTTGAGTCCCAGGTATATTGGACCCTATGAAATTCTGGAAAGAGTTGGGACACTAGCTTATAGATTGGCTTTACCTCCAGAGTTATCTCAGATTCATAATGTATTTCATGTATCAATGCTTAGGAGGTATGTGCCAGATTCCTCTCATGTGATTCAGTCTGAGACTATAGAGTTACAGGGGGATTTATCATTTGCAACAGAACCAGTGAAGATCTTGAGTAGGGAGATTAAGCAGCTCCGCAGTAAAAGAATTCCATTAGTTAAGGTGCAATGGTTAAATCATCAAAAAGAGGAGGCTACATGGGAGCGAGAGGATGAGATGAGATTTAAGTACCCCCATCTATTTGAAAATATATCTAGCTAAATTTCGAGGACGAAATTTCTTAAGAGGGGGAGAATTGTAACATCCTGAAAACCTTGTAATCTATGGCATTTTCAGTTAAAATGAAAGTCAGAAAGTTTCAGTGAAATATGGGTGTGTTGGCCTTTTGATAAATGTAAAGAGAAGAAATTTTGGAGTAAATAAGTATATTTCTAAATGTTAATGAGTCTGATTTGAGAAATTGAGAGACTTAAGTTTAATGGGTTTAAATCACAAGAAAAATCAAGTTTAGTTTGAGTTTTATCCTAAAATGACGTTTTTAGTGGTTGGAGTCGACTCTATTGGAGTGGAGTCGACTCCGGCACGGTTTTAAACTTTCGGCACGCTTAGGAGTCGACCCCTGCAGTGCTGGAGTCGACCCTCCTTTCAGGAGTCGACCCTACTTTTCTGGAGTCGACCCCTACTTCTCGAGCCGACTCGCATCTGTTCGAGCCGACTCCGCGACGGCAGGTTTTTCTGAGTTAAATCTTGAGAAATTCATATTTAATCCGTTTCAAGTCCGATTTGGATGCCGTTTGAACCGTTGGATTTCTAAAATCGAGTTCTTCAAGATGGTAAAGTCTTTTCTTAGAAATGTTACATAAAAGTATAGATTTAAGCGAAAAAGGATGATCTGGGCTATAAATCTATTAAAAAAATGCTATATCAGGGGCAAAATGGGAAAAGGCTCCGATGTCAATTGCAAATTGTGTTAAGGGCAACTTAGGAAAGAAAATATAAGGGCAAAATAGCATGGTTATAAGTGAGCCACGTGTTTTCCAAAAAGCGTGTGTTAAGAGTGTGTGAGGGTAAAAGGGAATTTGGCATGCCTTAACCCTTAAGTTTCCTATGACTTGGTCCCCAAGTCATTAGAGAAAAAGGGAAACGTGGGTTCAGCCAGAGAAAAGAAAGAAAGAAAGAAGAAAGAAGAGGAGAAAAGAGAGGAAGAAGAAGAAGAAGAAGGAGGAAGAAAGAGAAAGGGAAAGGGAAGCTTGGGGTTTGTGCTCGACTCCAGGTAAGCTATAGCTTCCCTAGATCTTGTATGACTTTAGATTTTCTTAGATTAGTGTATTTTGAGGTAATAGTAGAAGTAATCTTGAGTAGAGAAAGGGTGGAAGAAAATAATGAGATATTAGAGGATAGATCATGTATGCATGCATGGTTCGTGGGAAAACCTCGTGTGGAGGTAATCCTAATAGCTATTGTATCTGTATGTTGACGTAGGTCAAGAGGGTTATTCCAGGGAGCCGAATACCAGAGTTGAGTACCAGTTGTACCAGTCGAGGAGTAACCTACTAAGGTGAGTGGATTTCTCATCTAGCAATGAGAGGTTAATTTGAGCTAGTATAATGAGATTTATACCTAGTTATGGTATGTTATGTTTAGCAGAGTATTATGTATGTTTTAAATATGAGAAATGAGAACCTAGTATATGATAATCTGATAAATGAGTTTTGAGCATAAACACATAAGCATGAGTTTCATGATGAGGAATTTTTAATGTATACATGGCATATTTGCATGATAAAGCTTTACAAATGATGTATGAGTCATACTGAGCATCAGGCAGCTAGGGGGCTGATCACCCTTTAGACTGTACTGTAGCATGAGCATTGCACACTACTATCGAGCCGGCACCTCCTTGCGAACAGATCGTACGATGAACCCCAGAATCAGGGGTGAGTGCATGCCTAACCAGGCCAGTGGGGCTGGTTGTGAGCAGCCCGTGGGGGCATGAATCATAGCTCAGTGGAGCTGATTACTATATATAGCCCGTGGGGGCAGAGAGAAAACCCGAGGTTCCAGGGTTAAGGAACAAAGCACTTTGCCAGGTGAACCGCACGGGTAAGGGGTGCTATTTGTGCGGGGATCCTGTTGCTAGTCACGCACCCGATGAGAGTACACCTACAGAAGGGCGACTGTAGGGTGGTACCTCAGAGGCATTACACACACAGCCCAGCATCATGAGATCTAAAAGCATATGTTGTGATATAAAAAGGGCCAATGGGCCAAATAGTTATCCCGAGAGGGAGATCTTACTTGAGATGCCAGTGGGCAAGCAGATCCTGATGGGAGTCTGGGTCTGGGTTGTAGATAAAGAATGCATATCTTCATATTGTAATGCATGATTTTTATTTAATGAGTTATCTTTCAGTGAAGAGTTATTATAGAGTATTCAGTACTGATATGTTATTTGAAGAATAAGCTACATTTTATTTTATCTGATATCATGTTAAAAATGTACTTTGAGTTGTACAAGTTAAATAGTTTCAGCATACGATTGAAATTAAGAGGTTATGGTTCTCTATTTCTCCATAGTTAGATGGTTATCCAGTCACTGGGACTTAGGTCTCATCCCTCTATGATTTAAATGTTCTTTCAGATCAGTGAGTATTTCTGCCAGGATCACAAGATAAGCAGGACAGGACCCTTAGCTGGTGAAGCTTGCTTGGATGCAAGAGTGTTAAATGCTAGCCTTGTATATTGAGAGAGTGTGGTTTGATATTTGTATTTTGTATATGTGTATGTGTACAGTGGGATGTAATGATGTTTTAGACCTTTTTGGATATGAATACGAGACTTATGTTTTGGAGAAAATTATGAGCATGATGTGTGCACTTAGGATTTTGAATGTCGAATGTGAATGTGATCTTGTAAACTGCCTGAGGAATGTCATGAAAAATATTATCTGAGCAGGTTGATGCTTAATGTTGATTGGGTGATTTGTGTATAATTGAGATGAAAATGAAAAGTTTTTAACAGGATGTGTTTTCGTGTGTCTGCCACTTATGATAATTAGTTGGGGTTCTCTAGCTCTTTATGGAGCGCTACATAAAGACTAGTAAAACTCTATCCGATTACCATAAGTGTGCAGGTGTGCTGTCGGTGGCCCCCGAGAGGAGGGAGAGCTGACAGTCTACACAAGTACCAAAATTAGTAAAATCAAGAGTATCAAGTACTCTATCTTTTACTAATCTTTTAATTCTTTCAATGGAGATATGACCTAATCTTTGATGCCACAAAATAAAGGAATCACATTCACAACACATCTTTTTTACGTATGTTAGTTTGGGCATGCATTACATTATAAGAGATATTATTTTTAAATTGATTTAAAAAAGATTGTGAGACAATGTAACATTCTCAATAAGCTTAGATTTATAAAATAAATCAATAGAGCTTTTATTAAAATTAAAAGAATATATGACAGTATAAGTCTTGACACTAAAATCAAATTTCTAGAGAAAATTGAAATATAAAATATTTTTTTCAAATCTAAAACAAAACCAGAATTTAAAATAAGTCTATATGTCTGAATTGCTTCCACATATGAACTCATCTTATTTCCTAAATAGATATTTTGTTCACTTTCTAATGGTTTTCTTTGATTTAGAAAATCCTGCAAGGTATTTGAAATATGGATTGTAGAACCAAAATCAATCCACCATGTGTTATGATAAACAACCATATTGGATTTATAACATACAAATGAGGTTAGAGTACCTTTCTTGTCAAGTCAAGCATTGAATTTGAGGCAATCCTTCTCTATATGCCATTTCTTTTTACAAAAAAGCACTTAGATTCCTTCTTAATTTTTATATGGATGGGCACTTTATCATTTCCTTTGCGTTTGGCTTTTAGTCTTTCTCTGAGTAGCTAAATGTGTACTTTCTTTTATTTCTAGAATCAGCCTTCCTTTTTCTTGAACACACATGGTCAGAAGTTCATTAATTGACCATTTGTCCTTATGTGTATTGTAAGATATTTTGAAGGGACTATATTGCTGTGGAAGTGAATTCAGAATAAAATGCACTAAGAAAGATTCTGACATCTCAACCTCTAGGAATTTTAGCTGAGCCGCAATGTCCCTCATCTTCACATGCACCCTAATAGAAGGAGAATTCTTTCCTTCCATACTTTATAATTATTACCACTTAAATGGGAACATCACATTTCATATCAAAAATATTAACAAGCAAATAGCTGCATGCATAAAATAAAAATCATGTTCATGTAACTGAATTTGAGGCATACAACTCAATGTCATGTCCTACCAATGTAAGCATGTAATAATATGAATCAGTAACATATAATAACTACATGTGGGCTAAGTTATTATACTTAAATAGATTCATTAACTTAATGATATGACTAATAAATTATATTCATTTCTTAATTCCTATGGATAATTAAGAAAATAATTTTTATCGCATCCTAATTAATTATATAAATGCAACAAAAATTCATGTGGGATAATATTATTATATTAAATATAATTAATTATAATTAATATCATCTAACCTTATATGATCTTTGCAACTTAATATGTAATTTTGATTAATTAAAGATGTTGTTGTTAGTCCTCAATTAATCAAAATCATATTGACCATATGACATTTAAACTCCATTATATGTATACAGATTAGCCAATTTATCTTAGCATGAGTATTAGGTAGTGATCTTAATCAACATAGCATTTTCAAATCAAGGTCTGAGTTAATCGAATTGGCCAGGCTAGTGGGAGAGAGATGGAGGCCTCCGTTGCTTTCTTAGACACCAATTTAATTGGCCAGGTCAGTCAACCAAACCAGTCAATCAACTAAACCAATTAAGAAACCACAATCTCTTTACCTTCAAAAACCACTTTTCTAGATACCAATTGATCAATCAAACCCTAAAAGGATTTATATTATGATTTTCATACTACCACTAAATATAATTTTATTCATACATAGCATATAAAATCTAATATGCATAACAGGAGCAATAACATACCAAGCATCTATTTAATGTAATTTCAAAATTATTATCTTAAGAAAAAAAATTTGTCAATTAAAACATGTCCGGTCATAACTCATTATTCCCTTGGTTCAGTTTATGTAAAACTCCGTAAGCATAGAGACTCAGGAGGCATATTTTAATACAAAAAATTTTAAACTTAAGAAAACAAATCATATCACAAGATATAATAAAAATTAAATTATATCAAAATATTAAAGAGATAATAGCTCAACTCACTCAACTCATTTAAGCCTTTTTCCAACTACATGGGTCGGCTACATAAATCTGCTTCCTTCACTCTGCTTTATTCAGGACCAAGTTGATATTTAAAGTATAAATAGTTATATCTTTCTTAATTATTTTTATCCATGTTAGTTCAGGTCTACCTCTACTTCTATTCTTATCACGAATTGTTAAAAGATCACTCTTTCTAACTAGAGCATCTAAAGGCCTACGTTGTATATGTCCAAATCATCGTAATCGATTTTCTCTTATTTTATCTTCAATTGAAGCTACTCTTATTAAAGAAAAATAATATGCATTTAAACTCTAACCAGATAGATAAGATACTATCTTATCCTTTCTTTCCCAAAAATTGTGCGAAAGATCAAAATCGCGCATCCAAATAAGCTAGCCCAACATATATACTTGCCAACTGCCTTTGGCATCATGGATAAGGTGTTGGATTTTAATTGAACCGATTTGATTTCAAATCACCATAAGGGGATCTCCCTTTCCATAATTTTTTTTTAAATTTGTGTATAGCCTTGCTTTTATCGCTAACAAGAAATCTGTGCTTCATCCCGTAAGCCAAAAACAAAATTTTTTTGAAAAGGGAAAATAAACTATGGTAATTCAGACATAAGATATGTTGATCTTAACCACCATGCCAGCACCTCAAGCTCTTATATTATTATTATTATTATTTTATTTAAACCATATCCGAGAGTAAAAGAGATTGGGATGGATGCATGCTTCATAGCATAGATCTTGCTAGTGCTTCTCTTTAACAAAATGCTTTATAAAATAAAGCTAAATATTAGGAGTGCACTTGATCTAATGCCCTCTCTAGTGGTCATGAACAGCCTTCTTGGCGACCTATTAACTCTTTCGGTACATAAGTAGTTAGGTCAAATGCAACAAGGTACTACCAGTAGCCTCTCTTATTGTTGCATCCCTAATATACCTACTATATATGCCCGTTGGGTCAAATAGTCCAGAGTACTACCAGAAGCCTTTCCTTTTGAACTATCCCTATATAAGAGAAATAGAGACTAAAAACGCTTTGTCACACGAGCAATGAGAATGAGATAATGATTGTTGCTACAGGGATTTAATCAAATCCCAAAATAATGGAAACACTCGCAACAAAACAAGGCAAAGGTATTGAGAGCTCTGATACCAACTGTTAGAGATTTATTATCTACAGAGTAATATTAACACAGGATCAATGTAAATGTATGCTCTCAGAATTTGCTCTTAATCAGGGACCCAATCTTTCTCTGGCTTTCGTATGATTTTCTTACGTATGATGATGTGATATCAAAATCTTTCAGAAGGGATCTCTATTTATAAAGGCTTTTTTTGACTCCCTTCCATCGTCTACTCCGATCAAAATAGGTATTTTAAATTTTTAAAAGAGATATAGTTATCACTTAATTAATTAGTGGATGGATATTATTGAGAGTTATGATTGAGATATATCTATAATTGGTTACTTAATAAAATAGGACTATCACCTGTGGGATAATACATAGATTGCATGAAATTGTTAAAAGATTTAAAGGGAGATTCTCCTGTTTTTATCTATTGGCTCAATAGGATTTCTCACTGTCAGCACTTTGTGCTTTGAGGTTTTAAAACTCTAATTGATTCAAATCCTACATTTATAGAGAAGATAATCTAATTATTAGCTTGTGTTTGAATGGAGAGAAAAGTAGAGAGGAAAAAAATTAAAAAAAATAGAAAAAAAATTTATCTTGTTTGAATGAAGAGAAAAGTAAGAAGGAAAGAAAACTAAAGAAAAAAACATGAGAAAAAAAGTGGTAGGATCCAACTAAAAGTTTTTTTTTTGAAATTGAAGATATTTTGGAAAGGAGAAAACTCAAGGATGCTCTTTTATTTTTTTTTAATTTTGATATTGATCCTTTCAAAAAAAATTATTAGGTCATAAAAGCATTTGTAATAAGGGTATTATTATTATTATAAATTATTAACTTTTTTCTTTTTTTTTATTTATTAAGAAAAAATATTTATTTATTTATTTATTTATTTCTCTGTCCAAACAGAGCATTAATTAATTTTTTTAATTACTTGAGCAATGGTTCATCATTAGTTCAAATCCTGGTGTACAATTTCTCTCTCTCAATTATCTCAGTTGGCTACGACAATGTTTGGATCTCTAGAAGCTCCATTCGATGTCTATGCATCGATGGTATGATAAGTGCGGCGTCGGCGACCCAGTCCACGTCCACGTTAGGGATGAGCGCACCCACGTGACCGGCGGCCGTGCAAAGCGTCCGTGAGAACGCCCGGAACCACACGTGTAAGGCACGCCACCAAGCACGTCCTGCCACGCCGCATGGAATACTTTTCAAGATTTAGATTTTTTCTTTTTAAGTCATCGCCTTACACCTGCCTGTGATTGTTTTCATCTGCGTGCGTTTTCTCGAATGAAGATAATCTTCACATGAGTTCGTTATCATTTTGAAATTGACCGGCCTTTCTTCTACTCGAAGTAATTGATTAAGAAGGCAAAAAAAAAAAAAAAGAAGGGACAAAAAATCGTTAACATCTTGGAGACTTGCTGCTGCTCACGTAATTTGAACATTACTGAGGTCCTAATTCCTGGCCATACTAACGGTTTGGTACGTGATGCTTCTTGTATTTGACGTGCAGCTAATTAACTCGGTGGGATGGAGACACGGAAGGTGGCTTTGAGCCTGTGGTTGGGTGGACGGCCGGCTGACCTTATATCCTAACCTGCTTAGTAGCTTAATTACTCTTCTCTGTTATTTTATTAATTTATGTGGTTGCAAACTTCATGCATGGCTTCAAGCTGCTGTCCTCAGCTTCGGGGATTTGACTGACTGCATGCTTCAGCAAATTAAATGGAGATCACCAATTAATACTCTCTTCTAAGAACACACCTATTCAATATGCCCAGATAAGTCAACTCCGAGATCTACAATATGTTTAACGTGCCGTTGTCGCTACTGATCATCCTACGTACACCATAAGAAGAGATCGAGTCAGAACCCATTCAATTGGTCCTCCCGTCTCTGAGTCGTGACAGCCGATTACATGTAGCCTGCAGCTTCAGAATTATCAGCCCGATGTCATCCATCTTTGTTTGAAACTAAATTGTGTTTTGACTGCATGCGTTTACCTGTTTTTCATCCTCATGCTTGGCAGAATGTTCCTTCCATTGCATTTTAGTTTCAACATGAAAGGATGCATGTGCGCTCTTACTCTTAATTTGATGGTCCTACTCATTTTCCTTCCACCAATATATATTTCAAACACTTTGTCATATGCTATAAAGTTTTCTGGAGAGAAAAATTTACGATGGGGGCTAAAGCTAAACCTGTCATGTCATGAAGAGTGATGTATCTTGTAAGACATCGTATAACCAATTTGATGGACAGCTCATCATGATGAATTTTTAAAGATGTATATCGAATAAATCATTCATCTATTCGACACGTGGATAATGTATGCTGAGTGCTTTTGACTTTTCTAAAAATATTCATGATAACGGAAATCGGCGTGAACGCTTGTAAATAAAAGATTCCAAGAGGGATAGAAGGAAACGCCCCCCCTATGTTATCGAACCTATCAGTGACGGTTCTCATTCCTTTGATATGAACGGTAGAGCGCACCTAATTAAGCAAGGAGAGATCGTGAGCAACAGACATCTGATGGCGATGTGGATCCTCTTCCTCTTCCTCTTCCCCTTGCTTGTGGCAGTAGCAGAGCGATATCGTGTTGGAATGGGGAAGGAAAGGGGGGTGGGTGAATCGGTGAACCGGCTGAGGGTGCACAGGTTAAGCAATGCATTGAACAAGGATTCAAAACGATCCGATTAACTAATAACCGGGTCATCCGGCCGCGAGAGAGAGAGAGAGAGTGTGTGTGTGTATCTCGTGCGAACTGAAACTTCTACCGTACATCTCTCTGATTGATTCTGATCCCCAGCTTCCCACGCGAGCGAACAAGGATGTCCAGATTAGGGGTGGTTTAAGAGTGAAAATAAAAATTTAAATTAAAAAAGAAGAGAAAGTAGGGGAAAGGGGCCGCACAAACGCACGCAAGAATCGTGTGACCGGTCATCAAACTCCATCTAACCATCCGTCGGCTTTCGCGACAAAAAGTAAAAGGAACCTCTCTCTCTCTCTCTCTCTCGCTGGAAACTTTAAACGTAGGCGATTCAAATGGGAAGGGGATTGACAGATACTAAATTAGAGAGAGATGAAAGAAGAAGGGAAAGTAGAAGGAATCAGGCCACTGAATCAGCCATCCATCATTAATTCTTCCCTTCCCCCCAACTCTGTTCAAATCGAAACCGACCTGCCTTTCTTTTTCTTCTACCTTTGCCTTCTTTAGCTTTCTCTCTCTCTCTTTCTTCTTCTTCTTCCCAGTCGTCAGGACATAAACCCATCGCTGGCGCTCTATATTTGACCAATCGAACAGCGCAAGGTAGAGGAGAGTTCGGTTCCTCTTAGCTACAAGAAAGAAAGCAAGAAAGAAGATGGCGTCGGCGACGATGATGACGGTGGGGGCGCCGGTGTTCCGGTCGGAGTACATGTTCTGGGAGCAGCAGGGCTGCTACATAGAGCGCCGGCAGCTCTTCCTCCGCAGCTACCACTTCTCCCGGAAGCAGAGCCCCCGGGAGAGGGTCCGCCGCACTCTCGTCCGCGCCCGCCGCCTCGTGTGGGTCCGCCTCCGCGCCGTCCGGAGGCTGCCGCGCCTCATTTGGGCCGGCCTCCGCTCCGCCTGCTGGCCCTTCGCTGCCCGCCGCCGCTGCCGCTTTCACCGCCTCGCCGCCCTCCAGCCCCACCGTCCCAGCACCAGCTCCACCGCCGGCAGCGACTGATCCTTGTAAAAAGACGACGATATGTAGGAGGGAAAGGCAAAGATCATTAGCCGCCGGGAAGGAGAACGAACTGGCAGCAGCATCAGAGAAGGAAACAAAAACAAAAAAAAAAAAAAGGAAAGAAGCAGCAGTCGCCCCTGGTGACATTCAACTCCGATCTTGAGGATGATGAAGTTGATGATTTTCTTTTTATTTTTTTTTTCTCCTCTTTTTTTTTTTTTTAACGGGCATATAACTGCTGTGCTGCTCCAATTGAGAATCTTTAGATAGTGCTAGAGAAATATTTCTCCTCTTTATTGCGTATTAAAGAAATATTAGTGCTTTTCCTTTTTTTAAAAAATATATTATCCCCTCTCTCTCTCTCTCTCTCTCTCTCTGTGATGGTGCTGCGTCATGGTTGCCGCCTCTTAGACGGCCTCCGGGATGAAATTTAATTAGGAAGAGTTGGGGTTTCGAATGGACAGCACGGGGGGGGGGGGGGGGGGGGGGGGGGGGGGGGCGCCTTGCATTGAACGAAGGCCAGGAGTCCAAGGTCAGTGGTGGTCGGCGTTGAAAAGCCGCTCTTGGTGAAGCTTCGGCATGGGAAACGAGCCGGCCCGGCATTTCGAAATCAAGCACGGCGTGTCCCTTCTCTCTTTTCTGTTTCTGGGGGACAAGCCCATTCTACCTGCTCCGCATTCCGTACCAGTCCAGCTGCACTGCAGTGGGAATACATTTTTTTTTTTTTTTTCCACTTGGCTTTCTTTCATGTTGGTATTGGTTGGTCGGTCGACTTGCAACCCCGCTTGCCAAATCGACCTCCGCTCTGCTCTGGTCAGACTGCGCATGCCGAGGTTGACGCTAATAAGTGGATGCTCCTGATTCTGATCGATCGATTGAACGATGAGAGCATAATTTTACTATCAAAATCGAATGTTTAGTGTAGCAAACGTGACCTTTTGTTATCGTAGTGGTACATATTATGGATGAATGGCAAATCATGCCAATAAATTTTATCAAGAGATCATGCCAACTTCAAATGAGGGATCACTCCGAATCCATTTTATTTATTAATTAAATCCAAAATTTCAATTCAAACCCAAATTAGGTGTTACATAAATTTCTAAACATGACTCAAATAGTAAATTTAACTTAAATAATTTATATGATTCATATAACTCATGTAATCCATATAATTTCTGTAATTTGTATAAAACTCAAGTAATTTATCGAACTTATGTATCCTATATGGCCTATATAAAACTAAAGCAATATATATAACATCTATAACATATTTAACACTAATTTATTTATAAAAATAATTATATATTAAAAGCATAAATAAAGCATAAACAAAAATTATTGTATTCAAAAAAATAAACATATAATTATCATCATAAATTAATAATTAATTAAAAAGTAATAGTAATTTAGATAAATAGGTCAGATAGTTTATATTTGGATTGACGGGTCAAGTTATACGAATTAATTTATTTAATAATTTAATCAATTGCGCATCGATTTTGAGTTAAAAAATTAACATATAATTCAACTTATTTATTAATTATATTTAATGGATTAATTTATTTGTAATTTGAATACATTTATACTTAATTCAAATTTATTAACTTTGTGTCGGATTCAAATTATGTGCATGAATCATGTTTAAAATTACCAATCTAAGCATCTACTTTTATATCAAGTAGGGAAATCTTTTGTTAGTTAACTCTAAGAAAAGACAACAAAGCAAAGCAGGAATTGGGGTGCAACTCCATTTTTTGATTTAATTTATCTATTCCACGACCGAAACAAAGAAAGCCCTTCTTTCCCACGGCATTCCTTTTTTCTTTTTCTTTAGAAAAAAAAGAGCAAAACATTTTTTTAAATACTAATTATTTCAAATTCTACTAAATAAACAAACATAAGAGCATATCAACAACCCATATGATTTAAAAAAAGAGAGAAGGAATGAGTTACTAGTTACAACTATAGTGTACCCAACGTCGTCAGCAAATAATCATTTTCATAGTCAGTGACGATGCCTGATCATCTTGAGTTGACATGTCCTTGAGCGTCAGTGAAAGTGTCATCAAATTATTGAAGAATCTTTACTCCAATGTCGAGATATGTAAGAAGTCCCAGGAATCGGATATTTCGACGGGAATCCTTCAACGCTCAAGTTAGTGATCAGAATCACAACCGTGAGCTCGAGGAAGCTCGAGAAAGAGAGAGAGAGTTAGGAAGAAGATGATCTGAACTTTTTTAAGTGCTTGAGTGCTCATACCTTCATCAGGATCCCTCTTACCTATTTTATTGATACTTAGTGTTTGTGCAACTTGCTTCGAAAGTTTGGAATCTCATGATGATCCATGACTTTTGCCAATGAAATGTCAGAACTAGTAGGATTTATCATATCTGAACTGAATGATTGGTACTTTTTATGGCAGGATGACAATTATTTGGGCCTACTTGATTAGAGTCATCAATGCTTCATGATAGATTGTGACTTCTTAGGCTTATCTTGATCAGAGTCATCAATGCTTCATTATTTTCTGTGACTTATTGGGCTTGCGCCGAAATCGATGGAGTTTATCTTATTAAACATATATGACTCAGAGGTGATTGATAGTCCCAGCCTTGTCAGAGGTGAAGGCTTACTAAAAAATCTGAAGTTAATCTTAGAAATAAGACAAAATAAGAACATGGGCCGCTTCAGGGCCGATCATGAATTGGGACCGCCTAGGAGCTGGGGACACCATGGGGCCGCTTCAGGGCCGATTACGAACTGGGGCCACCTAAAAGTTGGGGTTGTCTAGGAGCCGGGTCACCTTGGGGCCGCTCAGGAACAAGAGCTGCTTTAGGGCCGATTATGAACCAGAGCCACCAGGAGCGGGAGCCTCCTAGGAGCCGAGGCCATCTTGAGGCTGCTCAAGAATAGGGGCCGCTGTTATCCTAGCTACTCCCGCCATTAGATAATTTTGACTGTTAACCCCCATGTGGCTTTTATCAGCCACATCATATGCCCTCCTCCTGAGTCTTGGTGCTTGTAGTACCCGGTTCATGTGAACCAGGTTCAGGACTTGGTCCTGTGCTGTCCGACGCTTCGCTCTCAGCGAAGCGCTTCATTTTTCCGGACCCCTTAAACCGAAGCGTTACGCGGGGATTATATATGTGATGGAGGGGGACTCCCTCCATCATCTTGGCTTCCGTTTCCTTCAGATAATCCCCTGGCCTATGGAGAGAGAGAGAGAGAGAGAGAGCGTGAGAGACAGAGAGAGTGCGAGAGACAGAGAGATGAGATAGAGAGCGAGAGAGGGGATGGCCGATCCTTGGTTCAGGCCCGGCGGCGTGCTCGCCGCCTCGCCGGGCCTGATCTTCGGTCGGCGACCCCGCCGGCACCGGGGGAGGTGTCCGGCGGGGTGGTGGTGGAGAGAGAGAAGAGAGAGAGGGCCAATCGGTCCCTCTCTCGCGCGGTGGCAGAAGCCGGTGGTTGGTTCGGGCCCGGCGGCGTGCTCGCCGCCTCGCCAGGCTTGAGCTCCGGCCTGTCGCCTCCACCGGCGCCGGGCGTGCATCCGGTGGAGGTCCGGCCGGCCAAGGTGGCCGGCCGTGCCGCCGGCACAGTAACATGCCGCACGGATGTGAGAGAGAAATAGAGAGAAATTGAGAGAGAGAGGAGGAGAAGGGTGGCTGACCGCGGCGACGGCCGGCTCTGGCCCGGCCACCGGCGGCCGGGCCACCCTTAATTTGGCCGGTGGCGGCCCTGGCCGCCGGCGTGAAACCCGTCCCCTGTTTGGTGAAACAGGGGATCGGGATTGGCTTAGGGAGAATTGGGCCGGCTGGGCCGATCGGTTTAGGGCCTATTGGGCCGTGCAGCGAACAGATTTGGGGCTGGTTTTTGAGCCCCGTAACGGGCCGGGATTAGCAAAAAAATTATATGACTAAAATTTGAGTTAATTCTAGTTTCTTGGGGTATTTTTACTTCCTCAATTGGGTGTGTATAGTGGGAGATATTCGAGCCAAAGTTGGGCCCGTAAACTAGCCTGGGTAGAATTCTAAGGGTCATTTTAATATTCTTATTCTAATAAATTAATTGTGTAAAATATCCTGTAGGTGCTCAGACATCTGACTAGCTGATATATACCTATTGGATTGCGTACTGAGGTAAGTAAGCCAGTTATCAGTATTTAATAAATTATTTTATTTATTATATGAATATTTAAATTGTGAATTATGTTGACATGAAGAATTGTTATGGATATTGTCTAAATTGTAAGTAGATGAATGTTATGAATACGTTGTTGTTTATGTGCTATGATTGAGAATGATTTCATATGTGGATGCTATGCATGAGAGATGCAGTTATTATGATATTGATGTGATATACATGCAATTGTTAAGTAAGTATAATCCACTGTTTATGCAATATAAGATGTATTGATATGTTAGTGCATGATGTGAGGTGCTGTATGTGTCGCCGCGGTTCTCCTTTATCATGTCATACCACACACATCTAGAGGATGTGTTCTGATGATTTATGCCACACACACATCTAGAGGATGTGTTCTGATAATTTATGCCACATACACGTCTAGAGGATGTGTTCTGTTTATTTATGCCATTCACACATCTAGAGGATGTGTTCTGCTTGGTCCAAGATGGCATCACGCATCTAGAGGATGTGTTCTGAGTTACTATGAGATGGCATCACACATCTATAGGATGTGTTCTGCTTGGTTCGAGGTGGCATCACACATATAGAGTATGTGTTCTGGTGGATTATGATATGACGTGACCCTGGTATCTGGACCCTTTCAGTAGGGGGATGCTTGTTGGTACACTATTGAGATATTGCAGGGCCGTGGGTCACATTTGCAGCTACCATTGAGGGTATAAACAGTGGGTTTACTTACATTGCATGTTTGAGTATTTGTGGAATGTTTAAGCATGCAAATCATTTATATGCTTATAGATTGTTATGCTATGAATTGACTGTATAACGTGGCTTACTTATTGAGTGTAAGCTCATAAAAATCTTACAATGTTTTTGTCAGAGCCACGAGATTGAAGATGGATGTTGGGTGATGGATCTTCTATTAAATAAAACAAGACCCATTATTTTGTTGTAACCCCAGTATTACTTATGTGTAGGGCTTGATGCCCAAACTTTATTATTGTGGTGTGTAAGGGTTTGTAACCCAAAACTTTTAGTATTCAGTGATGAATTTGGCTTGGTTTTATATATAGTGTTATGTGTTAAAAGTTTTGTGACGCCTTGCGTGCCCGGCATGCGGCGGGTTGTCACCCTAGCCCGATATTTGGGTCTGGGGCGTGACAGCTTTAGTGGTATCAGAGCTTAGGTTATGACTCTAGGGACACAGACATATTGACATGATAACACGTAGAGAACATATTTTGATGACATTATACTTAGAGAAACCTGACACTTTAGCTTATGATGATATTAACCACAACTAATTTAATAGGAAATAGTTATGGCTCGC
This sequence comes from Calamus simplicifolius, assembly GCA_900491605.1. NCBI lineage: Eukaryota > Viridiplantae > Streptophyta > Magnoliopsida > Arecales > Arecaceae > Calamus > Calamus simplicifolius. The sequence goes on along the minus strand of UESW01004624.1, from coordinate 41,022 downwards.
CGTTCTAGGAGCCAACAATATGAGGAAGACTCTCAGGCCGGTAATGCTGATCAGCCGGTGGGTCAAGGAAACTACTGGAGGTACGGCCCCTGCCAACCCAGTAGGATTGATCACCAGCGATTCCAGTCCGAGATGCTTCAAGCTCTCTCGGGTATGGCGCAGTCTATGCGGGACATGCAGCATCAGATCCAGCAGGCTTTGACCGCTCAGTCTGTACCCCCTTCTGCTCCGACTCAGCCTACCCTTCCTGTTCCGCAGTTGCAGCCAACCTTACCCACTCAATCAGCACCGCCGACCCAGTCTGCTTTATCTCAATCCTGGGTGGGGATCGGCCGCAGCTTTGCAGATTTTAAGAAGTTTGCCCCTGCTCCTTTCTCTGGTTCAAGCAACCCTATTGATGCTGAGAGATGGGTGCGAGATATGGAGAAGGCTTTTATGGCCCATGGTAGTCAGGAGATGGAGAGGATCAGATTTGCTACTTATCTTCTCCAAGGGAGGCTTATGACTGGTGGTTAGTAGAGGAGCAGCGTCGGGTGGTCAGACTATTTCTTGGGAGCAGTTTAAGGAGGCATTCTTCGACAAGTACTTTCCCAGGAGTATGCAGAGGCGGATGGAATCAGAATTTCTTAAGTTGGAGCAAAGGAATCTTTCGGTAGCCAATATGAAGCTGAATTCACCAGGTTGGCCCATTTTGCTCCAAGTATAGTATCTAACGAAATGGCCAAGATCACCCGATTCACGGAGGGACTTCGACCCAGACTGATGCAGGCGGTCAATGCATTTGAGCTTCACACTTACAGTGCCATGGTAAATAAGGCCTTAATAATTGAGAGAGATATGAATACGGTTCAGAGGGATTGGGAGCAGCAGAAGAAGAGAAAGGGCATAATTCTAGCCACCCCCAGCTCAGGCCAAGAAGAGAGGTGCACCTCAGGCCCCAGGAGGACAACCGAATAGAGAGGCTCGCTGCTTTCGCTGTGGGAATTTCCACCCGGGGAGACCTTGCCGTGGAGTGTCTGGTGCCTGTTTCTCCTGTGGAAAGACTGGCCATAAGATAGCCACATGTCCCCTTCGAAAGAACCAGCAGCCATCTTCCAGTCAAGGGACGGTCAGCAGCAGCAGCAACCACCGAGGACTCAGGGAAGGGTCTTCGCTCTCACTCAGCAGGATGCTGCCGCTTCTAATTCTGTGGTGATAGGTATATCAATATTTCACATCTAGCATTACATTCTTATCCTGTGCAATGCATTAATAATTAGTTAGGACATTATATTCTTATTGTTAAAATGAAATTTCATTTACGTCCAGG
>UESW01004624.1:0-36236 GCA_900491605.1 Calamus simplicifolius | reverse complement strand
TAGAGGATGTGTTCTGATGATTTATGCCACATACACGTCTAGAGGATGTGTTCTGTTTATTTATGCCATTCACACGTCTAGAGGATGTGTTCTGCTTGGTCTGAGATGGCATCACGCATCTAGAGGATGTGTTCTGAGTTACTATGAGGTGGCATCACACATCTAGAGGATGTGTTCTGCTTGGTTCGAGGTGGCATCACACATATAGAGTATGTGTTCTGGTGGATTATGATATGGCGTGACCCTGGTATCTGGACCCTTTCAGTAGGGGGATGCTTGTTGGTACACTATTGGGATATTGCAGGGCCGTGGGTCACATTTGTAGCTACCATTGAGGGTATAAACAGTGGGTTTACTTACATTGCATGTTTGAGTATTTGTGGAATGTTTAAGCATGCAAATCATTTATATGCTTATAGATTGTTATGCTATGAATTGACTGTATAACGTGGCTTACTTATTGAGTGTAAGCTCATAAAAATCTTACAATGTTTTTGTCGGAGCCACGAGATTGAAGATGGACTGTTGGGGTGATGGATCTTCTATTAAATAAAACAAGACCCATTAGTTTGTTGTAACCCAGTATTACTTATGTGTAGGGCTTGATGCCTAAACTTTATTATTGTGGTGTGTAAGGGTTTGTAACCCAAAACTTTTAGTATTCAGTGATGAATTTGGCTTGGTTTTATACATAATAGTGTTATGTGTTAAAAGTTTTGTGACGCCTTGCGTGCCCGACACGCGGCGGGTTGTCACCCTAGCCCAATATTTGGGTCTGGGGCGTGACAGTGCTCATGCACACAGCGTGTGCCAAGAGAAAATAGCGTAAACTCCCCTGCTCGCCATAAATTAGCGATGGCGGGCGTATGTCCTTGTGAAGGTAAAGTCTTTTCGAAGTCTTCTCATCATTTAAGGAATGGCATCAGAAGCGATGTGGTCTTCGGGGGGGATCAAGAAAAATATTCCTCGAGCAATGAAAAAGGGTGGAGTATCATTATTAAATTATTTTTATCTATGTCCCATCATTGAGTATGGATCGCGCTATTTATGCATCATCGAGGCATTGTATCCCGACCGACAGAGGCTTTGCAAATAGCTGGACGGTATCTCCATTCATGAATCTCTATGTGGCATTGTAGTGGGTAGGATATTCAAAAATCATGTATAAAGACTGTTCTGCCTGCCCCTTCGGGCCTTTCACACCCCCATAACCTTTCCTATGCTTTCTTTCCCTTCTGAGCCTTCTGAGTTTCGAGCTTTTGTCTTTGTCCCTTTGATCTCTAGGTTAGTCCCCTTTACTTTCTTTGCTTTTTTTGTCCCATGGATTCTAATTCGTAGAAAAGGTAAGAGCCCCATGGTTGAACCCTTCAGGGAGGAGATCCTTCAGGCACGGCACCGGGCCCCTGGTGGTATCTCCATCCGTGGTCACCCTGTGATTGCAGCCCAACCACCACCTAGGGCCTCTTTCCCATCACCTAGGGCTTCTTCTCCACCTCCTAGTGCTTCTTCTCTACCTCCTAGGGTTTCTCCTCCGCCCCTAGGGTTACCTCTCAATTATCTAGTCGCACAGCATCTCCGCCGGCTATCTTCTCTGAGTCCGTAGGTCCGGAGAGGATAGTCTCCATCATGACCGCCCAAGACCTAAAGAACCTTAGGGCTCAATATGGAATTCCTGATAGTATCTGCATCTCCACTCCCCGCTCTGATGACAAGGTAACCTCCAACCAGTCTGATGGGATTGCCTTGTATGAAGAATTTTTTAAGAGCGGGCTTCGTCTTCGTCTTCATCCATTCTTTCTGAATCTCCTAGATAGGTATGACCTTGTCCCGGCGTAGCTAACTCTGAATTCCATTCAGATTATCTGCGCCTTCATTATTCTATGTTATTTTCATGGTATCCATGCCCGAGTTTCTTTATTCTGGGCATTGTATAAACTTTGTAGTCCCAATAAGGCTGGGTGGTGGAGCTTTGCCTCCAGACCCAAAAGAATCCTTAAACTTGACCTACCCTCCAAAATCGAGGGATGAAAATCCCAATATTTCTATATTCATTTAGAGGGGGTGAAGACGGGCTGGGGCGTTCCCGACACCAATCCTAATAAGAATGCGACCATAAATGAGGAAGACCGAAAGATTTTTGATGCACTAATCTCATCTGATCTTCCTTCCTACCGGGACCTTCTGTCGGAGACAACCTCCATGATGCCGGCATAGCACCAGTGGCCGACGCAATACCAGTGTCACCCACATCGACACCCGGTGAGCGCCATATCTCCTTAGTCATCATTTATTCCTTCATTTACATTTCATTTTTTTTAAACTCTGATCTTTGTTTCCTTGTGCAATGAAGTTTTCTCTTGACTTTTTGGTGGTGGGCCTTCGCAAAAGAGAAAAGATCGCCAGCGACACGGTGAGGGCAAAACCCAAGAAGGCTCGCTGGAAAGAACAGGGTGGGTCATCCCGACCGCCCATGGCTCCTTCCATTGCTTCCAAGGATGCCTCGATGGAAGAGCCGAGAAGAGAGGATCCCCCCACCGAAGTACCAGCAGTAGGGGTTCCTTCTGTGAAAGTCAAGGTGGGACCATCGAGGGAAGAACTCTCGGCCACCATCGAACCCGAAGGTGAGGCCATGCCGGAGGTGAGGGTTGGGATGCCTCCGATAGCGAAAGTCGAGGAGGATACCCCGTCGGCCACCCAACCGATGCTGAAGGAAGGAGGGATGTCCCCTACCAACAAACCCAGGAGTCGGCCCTCCTGGGTGATGGCGATGCATCACGGTCAGTTAGCGGAGCATGTACTGAGGCTGTCCAACCTTCTAGGCTTCCAGGCCGAGCTCTGTCGCCTACCCGTTGCTGATGCTCTTGACACTCTTTTCACTGCTGCCCTTCAGGTATGTTTGTTGATTTTGTTTCTCTTTTATATTAATCTTAATCAGAGTTTCTAACCGATTACTTCGCACAAATGTCCAACGACCTCTTTGTCTTCCAGGATATCTGCATTGGGGCCGCCAAAACCCGGGCCGACACCTTGGCTAAGGAATTGGCCGAGGTCCAGGCCCGAGAGAAGAAGGTGGCCAGTGAGCTCCGAGCCGCTCAGGAGGGGAGCCACTTTTTGAAAACCCAGGCATAGGAAGCCAAGAGCAAGGCCAGAGTAGCCGAGGCCAAGCTGATGGATGCCATGATGAGGCTAAGGCTGACTGAGGAGAAGCTGAAAAGCTCTCTCCTTAGGTTGGAGCATGCTGAGAAGAGGGCCGATAAGGCCGAATCTGAGGCCCGAGCCACTATGGAGAAGTTAGCCATCGCAGAGGCAAATGCCCAGACCTTTTGGGAGAATCAGACTACCGCCGAGGCTCAAGTCCGCAAGGTAGTGGAAAAATTGGCCACTACCGAAGTCCAAGCTACAGAGAAGGTGGCCGCTGCTATGGCTCAAGCTGTGGAGAAGGCCATGGAGTAGTACAAAGGTTCCACAACCTTTGTCACGGAGTTGAGTGAAGCGGCTATGGACGCCTTCTCCCACAGCTTCAAGAGGTGTAAAGAAAGGGTCTCGCGGACCATTAAAATAAGTGGCCTGGAATGCATTAGGCTTGAGGATGAAGAGGGGGATCCAAAGAGCAACGACGCTGAAGACAGGCTGGGACCCTCCGAACCTTAGAGTTTATTTATTTTCTTTTTTTCAAACTTTGTAATCCGATTAATGTTGGTCTTTTGTATGACATTATCATTAGATTTAATGAAAGGAAAATGTTGTTTAAAATAATGAACATATCTCTTTGTAGTGCCTTAGTCTTTTGGCGATCATATCTTGGCTTTAGCCTTCAGAATCGATAAGGTACACCTTCAGTCTCTTGAGTACGTTTGGAGAGTTGGCAATTTGATGCGCTTCATAGGAATGTTTTAGGTTTGCCTTAGTCTCCCAAGTTTTTGTTGAAGTATTCCTTGGATATTGATAGCAGCCATCGCTCCAGGGATTCCTTTGTGCTGTCTCGGGAGTTGACTCGGGGCCGCCGAGGTCCTTTTGAAAACTATCATGGGGGTTTCTTGGTGCCGGCTTAGGAGTTTGATTCGGAGCCACCAAGACCATAGGAATCAAACCACCTCGAGGGTTTCTCGATGTCGGCCCGAGGGTTTCCTTACAATCACGGAGCCACCGAGGTCCTTTTAAAAACTACCACGGGGGTTTCTCAGTGCCGGCTTGAGAGTTTGACTCGGAGCCATCGAGACCGTATGAATTGAACCACCTCAATGGTTTCTCGATGCTGGCATGGGGGTTTCCCTATGATTACGGGGCCACCGAGGTCCTTTTGAAAACTACCACAGGAGTTTCTCAATGCCAGCCCGAGAGTTTGACTCGAGGCCATCGAGACCGTAGGAATTGAACCACCTCAAGGGTTTCTCGATGCCAGCCTGGGGTTTTCTTAGGATCACGGGGCCATCGAGATTCTTTTGAAAACTACCATAGGGCTTTCTCAGTGCCAGCCCGAGAGTTTAACTCGGGGCCGCCGAGACCATAGGAATTGAACTACCTCGAGGGTTTCTCAGTGCCAACCCGAGGGTTTCCTTATGATCATGGAACTGCCAAGGTCCTTTTAAAAACTACCATGAGAGTTTCTCGGTGCTGGCCCAGAGTTTGACTCGGAACTGCCGAGACCATAGGAATTGAACCACCTTGGGGGTTTCTTGGTGCCGGCCCAAAAGTTTCCTTATGATCATGGGGCCTCCGAGGTTCTTTTGAAAATTTTCAAACCGAATAGAATGATGAAATTGAAAACTTTTCTTATATTCATTATTGGCTAGGTATACTCACTATTGATAATATCGATGAAAGTTGTCTGCATTCCAAGTACGCAGAATTGTCCGCTCATCGAGCTCCTCGAGTCGGTATGCTCCTTGGCGAAGTGCTTTGGTAACTTGATAAGGCCCCTTCCAATTTGGAGATAGCTTGCCTCCTTCGGTTGGCTTAGATACCATGGCCTTTCTGAGGATTAAATCTCCTGGGCGGAATATCTTGAGGTGGATTCGGGCATTGTAATATTTTGCTGCTCGTTGGCGAAAGATAGCCATTCTAAGCCACGCTTGGTCCCGCGCCTCATCAATGAGATCGAGGTTGGCCCTTAGCTGATCAGAATTATCATCTTCATTATATGATTCCACCCGAGGGCTTGGAAGACCAATCTTCACCGGGATGACCGCTTCAGATCCGAAGACGAGACTAAAAGGAGTCTCCCTTATGAGGACTCTTGGAGTCGTATGGTATGCCCACAATACACTTGAGAGTTTCTCTACCCATTTTCCTTTGAACTTAACCAGTCGAGTTCTAAGTTTCCAAAGGATGGTTTGATTCATGACTTCTGCTTCTCCATTGATCTTGCTCTCAGTGATTTTGGCTAACGCCTCGACTTCAACTCATTTGGTGAAGTAGTCAATAAAGACAAGTAAGAGCCTCCATTGACCTAAAGCTAGGGAGAATGGTCTAGGGATATCCATTCCCCACTGAGTGAAAGGCCATAGAGCGGAGAGCGGACTTAGTTGAGAGGCCGGCTGTCGCTAGATATTGAAATATCATTGACAGCCATTGCATTTCTGGAATAGCTCAACAGCATCTTTTCGCATAGTCAGCCAATAATACCCCTGACGAAGAGCTTTGTGCGCCAATGATCTGCCCCCCAGATAGTTTCCACATATGCCCTCATAGATCTCTCTGAATACATAGTTGGTATCTGTAGGGCCGACATATTTGAGGAGGGGATAACAGAAAGACTTCTTGTATAACTGCCCATTTAGCAATACAAACTTAGGATCCCTTCACTTGAGTAGCCTGGCTTCTACAGGATCAGTGGGGAGAGTACCATTAGTAAGATAGTGGATATAAGCATCCATCCATGTTGACTCCTAAGTCACTGGTAGAACTTCTTTCACTGTGTCAATACACGGGAGCTCCATATGCTTAACATAGGTTCTCCCTAATGTGTTATCCACGGAAGTAGCTAGCCGTGACAAGGTATCGACTCTAGCATTTTTGTCCCTAGGAATATAACTGATAGTGAAATAAGCCAATGAAGAGTTCAATGACTTGACCTTATTTAGATATCGAGACATAACGGGGTCTCGAGCTTCATACTCTTCGTAATTTGTTCGTAGATGAGCTGAGAGTCGGTAAAGGCCCTAAGGTACTTTACTTTGAATTCCCGCACGAGCTTAATTTTGACCAATAAGGTCTCATACTCGGCTTGATTATTTATAGCTTTAAAGAGAAATCAAAGAGCATACTATAATACTACGCCCTTCGGATTTGCAAGGATAATACCAGCTCTGCTTCCTTAAGAGTTGGAGGTACCATTAACATGGAGGATCCAAGCCTCCACCACATCTTCATCAGCGTTTGAACATATCATTGAGAAGTCCTTAGGTTGCTCTTCCATTCAGGTGCATTCCACTAGAAAGTTCGCCAGCACCTGAGACTTTACGGCAGATCGAGATTGAAATGAAAGATCAAATTCTTTCAATTTGATTGCCCATTTAGCCAACTGACCTGAAGTGTCAGACAAGCCAGAACAGTTCTAAGAGCCTGGTCCGTGAGTACCATGATCGGATGGGCTTGAAAGTATGGCCTTAGACGCCGAGCGAAGATGATTAGAAAAAAATAATTTTTTTTGATTCTGGAGTACCTGACCTTCGCATCATGAAGCACTTTGCTGGTGTAGTAGACGAGCTTCTATACTCCTTCGGGGTCAAGGCGTATCAGAACAGAACTGATAGCCTCTAAGGAGGCGGTAAGATAAAGGAAGAGCTTTTCTCCTTCCTTTGCTTTGATAGTAGTGGCGGTGTGGTTAGAAATTCCTTTAGCTCTTTGAAGGCTTTCTGATAGCTTTTCATCCACTCAAAGCTACTTGCCTTTCGTAGAGCTTTGAAGAAGGGCAGACATCTCTCAGCTGATCTGGATAAGAACCGGCTTAGAGTGGCCACTCTTCTAGTGAGTCATTGTACCTCCTTTTTATTAACTGGTTGTCTCATATCAAGGATAGTTTGTATCTTCTTCGGATTTGCATCAATCCCTCACTAGGTTACAAAAAGCCCAGCAATTTCTCGGTGGTGATGCCAAATGCACACTTGCGAGGATTGAACTTCATTTGGTGGCACCGGAGGTTATTGAATATTTCTTTTAAATTGGCGATATGGTTAGCGATGCAAGTGCTCTTAGTTAGCATATCATCCACATACACCTCCATGTTACGCCCAATCTGGTCTTTAAAAGCCTTATTTATCAATCTTGATAAGTAGAACCCCTGCATTTTCAACCCAAAGGGCATTACCTTATAGCAATAGATGCATTTTTTTGATGATAAAAGAGGTATTTTTTTCATCCGTTGGATCCATCTTTATTTGGTTGTACCCAGAGAAGGCATCCATGAAGCTGAGTTCATGGTCAGATGTAGAGTCCACCAATTGATCAATCCATGGTAGTAAAAGCCTATCTTTAGGACATGCTTTATTGAGATCCATAAAGTCGATGCAGATTGTCACACCCCGAACCCGATATTGAATCCAGGGATGGAAACCCGCCGCATGCCTGGCATGCAAGTCATCCTGTAGCAATCCAATTTATACAAGGAAGGATAATACCTTTATGTCATTCAAAGTTAATAACCTTAATACAAGCTATAATTATAAGTCTTGGGTACATGCCCATCATACATATGTCAATAGGGCTATAACAAAATGTTGGATTTAGATTACTCTTGAAAGAAGCTCCAACTACCCCATAGCCTCTTCTCAGTTTTGTGGCTCTGAAAATATTACGAGATTTAAATGAGCTCACACTCAGTAAGTAAGCCTACTGTAATAGTTCAAGCTTCTGGCAAATCAGATTTTCATATAAAAACACATAAGCTTCATATTTCAAATGCATTCTGTCATGTTATCAAATCATACATATCATATGCTTAAAATAATTTTGGAAGCTATTGCCATGTAGCATTTCAAATACAATTTCAAATCAAACCACTTACCACTATAAATAGCATGTAAAAATCCATTTTATACCAATGTCCTACGGTCATACACTACGTCCATATAAATAGAACACCTTAAAGGTGTATCCTCCATATACATTCCCTATGGAGGAAGGGTCCTAGCGTCAACAGAACACCCCTCGGATGTGCCTCCCATATATGTAGCCCCTGTGGAGATGGGTTCCAGAGTCGTGTAATAGAACACCCCTCCATGTGTCCCTCACATATTGCCCCTGTGAAGGTGGGTCCCGGCATCAACAGAACACCCCTCGGTGTATCCCTCACATATATAGCCCCTGTGAGGTGGGTTTCGGAGATGTGTAGCATATCATGTCATGTTATAGTGGACCCTAGCGACACATAATAACATATTATAAAATATCATTTTTATGCCATATTTGCATACTAGCATGTACTTTTATAAAATGCCATCCATATACTTTTCACAATTATAGTGGTTTAAATATGTCAAATACACATGTATATTTATAAAACTTTTGGCATCAAATGCCATGTCAATTGAGCAGCTACACGTATGGGTACCAAATCATTTACGAAAATATAATTATAAAGACGATCATGGCCAAAGATCACTTGCATATATAAGGGTACCAAATCCATTTTTCATTCTCCAAATAGTGCAATAAGTATTAGTATAGCATTTAAACCATAATTTTTATACTTTAATAATTCATAAAATCATGATAAATGGCTTACTCATAAAAATTGTGATAAATGACTTACTCATAAAAATTATGATAAATGAACTTACTTACTCATAAAAATTACAAATGACTTACTTACCTCTCTGTGTTAATTCAAAAGTGCAAATCATATTTATGTACCTAGGTACCTACAACATAAATGTCCCCATTTTCAATCTCCAAAATCAGCATATTAAAATAGCTTTTAAACTCTACCTAGTTTAATCCTGGGGCCAACTTGGGGCTTGAATATCTCCCAATATATAAGCCAAATGAGAAATAAAAATACCTCAAGAAACTAGGATCAACATTGATCCAAGCCGTATCCTTTTTATTGGAAATGATCCAATTTGGGATCCAAAAAATTAGCCTAAAAAGGCTAACTGGGCTGGGCTGGACCTAGGCCCAGCCCCCTTCTTTCTCCCATGTCTCCCTGGTTCACCCGAACCAGGGGCCGAAACAGGGGAAAGTGGCCAGCGGCGGCCCTGGCCCCTTTTGGGGCTTACTGGCCGCCGGCCCTACGCTGCGGCCCCTTTTGGGCTTTTCTGGCCGCCAGCGACTGGCCCAGTGCCATCTATCGACGGCGGCCTCTCCCTTTCTGTTCTCTTTCTTTCTTTCTTCCCCTCTTTCTTTGTTTCTCTATTTCTTCCTCTCCTAGTTCACTAGAACTAGGGGGAGTGGAGAGTGGCATGGCCGGCTGAACCCCACTGGATGCCTCCCCAGCTCCGATGGGGCTGATGCTCGGGGCTCGAGCTTGGCAGCCGACGAGCACGCCGCCGGGCCCGAACCAACTTACGGGAGCCAGTTTGGCTCCCGTATGAGGGAATGGCCTCCGGTCGCCCTCTCCCCTTCTTCTTCTCTCCCTTTCTCCCTCTCTCTTACCTTGCTAGAGGGCGGCGAGGTGAGGAGGCGGTCGGCACGGGTAGGGGGGTGGCGATCATGGAGAAGAAGGGGGGCTCCTCCCCCCCCCCCCCCCCCCCCCCTTATATCATGGCGAGGGAGGGTGAGCCCCTCCCCTGTGTCCATGTGAAGAGGGGGCGCATTGGCGCCCCCTTCTTTGACTGGCGGAGCCGGAGTGCCGCCCGCATGAGGGTACGGCCATGGCGCCACACTGCCATGCCGATCTCTCTTCCTTTTTTTTAAACGGGGTTTGCATCCTCTTCTTATAAAAATTTTGGCCTCAAAATTAATGCACCTGAAATAGTAATTGAGTTTCAAAATTAAGACCACATATTTACTACCTTTTCATTTACATATACTAAGTTACAAATAATTGAGGGTATTTCTTTTTCATTTCCTCCTCAGGTTCTCAAGTAGCTTCCCTCTCAGAATGGTTACTCTACTGAAACTTGACATAGGGAATGTTATGCTGTCTTAGAACTTGATCTTTGTAGTCCATAAAGGATGCTCCTCATATGTCAGATCATTCCTTAACTGTATAGGCTCAAACTGTATCACATGGCTGGGGTCAGAAATGTATTTTCTCAACATGGATACATGGAATACATTTTGTATCCCAGAGAGTGTCGGAGGTAGTGCCATGCCATAAGCCACCTCTCCTACTTTGCTCAGAATCTCAAATGGCCCAATGTATCGTGGACTCAGCTTACCTCTAATCCCAAATCTCATCATATTTTGGTTGGTGATATCTTTAGGAAGACATGGTCCCCAGTCTGAAATTCTAGCTCCCTTCTTCTCACATTAGCATAGCTCTTCTGTCGGCTCTAAGTTGTGCGGAGTCGTTCTTTGATCAACTATACCTTCTATACTGTTTGCCGAATTAGCTTAGGGCCCAACTATTTTCTCTCCCCCACTTCATCCCAACATAAGGAAGATCTGAATTTTCTACCATACAGAGCCTCAAATGGAGCCATCTGGATACTGGCTTGGTAATTATTATTATAAGCAAATTCTACTAAAGATAAGTGGTTGTTCCAAGCACCACCCAAATCCATCACACAAGCTCGCAACATGTCCTCCAGGATCTATATGGTCCTCTTAGACTGCCCATCCATCTAGGGATGAAAGGCTATGCTAAAGTTCAATTTAGTTCCCAGAGCTTTATGAAGACTCTTCCAGAATTGGGACACAAACCTAGTATCCCGATCTGATACAATAGATACAGGAATGCCATGAAGCCTCACAATTGCAATTTGCTCAATATATATGTTGGCCAATCTCTCACTGGAGATCCCAACCCTGAATGGCAAGAAATGGGCTGACTTTGTTAATATGTCTACAATGACCATATTGCATCATTGCTCATAGGGGTCTTAGGCAGTCTAGTTATGAAATCCATAGTGATCTTCTCCCATTTCCACTGTGGAATCATCAAAGACTGAAGGGGTCCCATAGGCCTTTGATGCTCAGCCTTCACCTGCTGACATACTAAACATTTGGCCACATATTGAGCAATCTCTCTTTTCATTCCCTTCCATCAAAAGTTTTTTCTTAGGTCTATGTACATCTTGGTGCCTCTTGGTGTACTGTATAGAAAAAGTAGTGAACCTCCCTTAGAATTTCTGCTCTTAGTCCCTCCACATTTGGCACATAGAACCTATCATCAAATCTCAGGGATCCATCCTCCATTATAGCAAATTCATTTTGAATCCCTGACTTCATAGCTTCTTTAATCCTTTGCAGGTCCAAGTCTTCTTTCTAGGAGGACTTGATCCGATCAATCAAGGTGGGCTGAAGTACAAGTGTTGCTACCTGCCCATCAGATTGCTGTACTTGCAATCCAACCTCCAACTTCTCAAGGTCCTTCTGGATGTGAGGCTAAGAAGTGATCATAAAGGCTAACTTCAAGGAGGACTTCCTACTCAAGGCATCAACTACCACATTGGCCTTCCCTGGGTGATAATGCAAGTTCAGGTCATAATCTTTTAGTAGCTCCATCCACCTCCTCTGTCTCAAGTTAACTCCTTCTGAGTGAAGATATATTTTAGACTTTTGTGGTCTATGTACACATTACATGTCTCTCCATATAGATAATGCCACCAAATCTTTAAGGCAAAAATCATGGCAGCCAACTCTAGGTCATGAGTAGGATAATTTTGCTTGTATGACTTTAGCTATCTGGAGGCATAAGCTATTACCTTCTCATTTTGCATTAGAACACATCCCAATCCCTTCCGAGAAGCATCCGTGTATATAGTGAATCCTCCAGATCCTGACGGAAGGGTAAGGATGGGGGATGATACTAGGTGTTGCTTCAGCTCCTGAAAACTTCTCTCACACTCCTCAGTCCAGTCAAACTTTGCTTGCTTTTGGGTCAAGCAAGTCAGGGGTAGAGCAATGCGAGAGTAGCCCTCCACGAATCTGCAATAATATTCAGCCAGCCCCACAAAGCTTCTTACTTCGGATACATTGGAAGGCTGACTCCAGTTTACAACTGCCACAATCTTCTTTGGGTCCATAGATATGCCATCTTTAGATATTATATGACCTAAGAAGGATACTTGGCTCAATCAGAAGTCACACTTCTGCACCTTAGCATAAAGCTTCTTCTTTCGAAGAGTTTGTAGAACAATCCTTAGGTGGTCCACATGCTCCTCCTAGCTTTTAGAATACACCAGGATGTCATCAATGAATACCATCACAAACTAGTTCAAGTATGGCTTAAAGATTATGTTCATCAAGTCCATGAATGCTATCGGGGCATTAGTCAATCTAAACAGCATTACCAAGAACTCGTAATGGCCATACCTAATTCTGAATGCTGTCTTAGGCACCTCCCCAGCCTTGACTTTGAGTTGATGGTATCCTCACCGAAGGTCAATCTTCGAGAATACCTGAGCTCCTTAGAGTTGATCAAATAGATCATCAATCCTCGGCAATGGATACTTGTTCCGCACTGTTACCTTATTGATTTCTTGGTAATCAATACAGAGCTGAAGACTTTCATCTTTCTTTTTGACAAATAATACTGGAGCACCCCAAGGAGAAACACTAGGTCTGATAAAGCCCAGTTCAGAAGCTCCTGCAATTGGCTCTTCAACTCTTTTAGCTCAGCTGGGCCATGCGGTATGGGACCTTGGATATAGGTCCAGTGCTAGTGTCAGCTCCCCCTTCTCTCTGGGGCCACCGACAGCACACCTGCACACTTGTGGTAATCGGATAGAGTTTTACTAGTCTTTATGTAGCGCTCCATAAAGAGCTAGAGAACCGCAACTAATTATCATAAGTGGCAGACACACGAAAATACATCCTGTTAAAAACTTTTCATTTTCATCTCAATTATATTCACAAATCACTCAATCAACACTAAGCATCAACCTGCTCAGATAATATTTTTCATGACATTCCTCAGGCAGTTTACAAGATCACATTCACAATCGACATCAAAATCCTAAGTGCACACATCATGCTCATAATTTTCTCCAAAACATAAGTCTCGTATTCATATCCAAAAAGGTCTAAAACATCATTACATCTCACTGTACACATACACATATACAAAATACAAATATCAAACCACACTCTCTCAATATACAAGCTAGCATTTATACACTCTTGCATCCAAGCAAGCTTCACCAGCTAAGGGTTCTGTCCTGTTTATCTTGTGATCCTGGCAGAAATACTCACTGATCTGAAAGAACATTTAAATCATAGAGGGATGAGACCTAAGTCCCAGTGACTGGATAACCATCTAACTATGGAGAAATAGAGAACCATAACCTCTTAATTTCAATCGTATGCTGAAACTATTTAACTTGTACAACTCAAAGTACATTTTTAACATGATATCAGATAAAATAAAATGTAGCTTATTCTTCAAATAACATATCAGTACTGAAATACTCTATAATAACTCTTCACTGAAAGATAACTCATTAAAATAAAAATCCATGCATTACAATATGAAGATATGCATTCTTTATCTACAACCCAGACTCCCATCAGGATCTGCTTGCCCACTGGCATCTCAAGTAAGCTCTCCCTCTCGGGATAACTATTTGGCCCATTGGCCCTTTTTATATCACAACATATGCTTTTAGATCTCATGATGCTGGGCTGTGTGTAATGCCTCTGAGGTACCACCCTACAGTCGCCCTTCTATAGGTGTACTCTCATCGGGTGCGTGACTAGCAACAGGATCCCCGCACAAATAGCACCCCTTACCCGTGCGGTTCACCTGGCAAAGTGCTTTGTTCCTTAACCCTGGAACCTCGGGTTTTCTCTCTGCCCCCACGGGCTATATATAGTAATCAGCTCCACTGAGCTATGATTCATGCCCCCACGGGCTGCTCACAACCAGCCCCACTGGTCTGGTTAAGCGTGCACTCACCCCTGATTCTGGGGTTCATCGTACGATTTGTTCGCAAGGAGGTGCCGGCTCGATAGTAGTGTGCAATGCTCATGCTACAGTACAGTCTAAAGGGTGATCAGCCCCCTAGCTGCCTGATGCTCAGTATGATACATACATCATTTGTAAAGCTTTATCATGCAAATATGCCATGTATACATAAAAATTCCCTCATCGAAACTCATGCTTATGTGTTTATGCTCAAAACTCATGCTCGAAACTCATGCTTATTCTTTATGCTTAAAACTCATGCTCAAAACTCATTTATCAGAATATCATATACTAGGTTCTCATTTCTCATATTTAAAACATACATAATATTCTGCTAAACATAACATACCACAACTAGGTATTAATCTCATTATACTAGCTCAAATTAACTTCTCATTGCTAGATGAGAAACCCACTCACCTTAGTAGGTTACTCCTCGACTGGTACAACTGGTACTCAACTCTGGTATTCCGGCTCCCTGGAATAACCCTCTTGACCTACGTCAACATACAGATACGATAGCTATTAGGATTACCTCCACACGAGGTTTTCCCACGAACCATGCATGCATACATGATCTATCCTCTAATATCTCATTATTTTCTTCCACCCTTTCTCTACTCAAGATTACTTCTACTATTACCTCAAATACAATAATCTAAAAATCTAAAGTCATACAAGATCTAGGGAAGCTATAGCTTACCTGGAGTCGAGCACAAACCCCAAGCTTCCCTTTCCCTTTCTCTTTCTTCCTCCTTTCTTCTTCTTCTTCTTCTCTCCTCTCTTTTCTCCTCTTCTTTCTCTCTTCTTTCTTTCTTTCTTTTCTCTGGCTGAACCCACGTTTCCCTTTTTCTCTAATGACTTGGGGACCAAGTCATTGGAAACTTAAGGGTTAAGGCATGCCAAATTCCCCTTTTGCCCTCAAACACTCTTAACGCACGCTTTTTGGAAAACACGTGGCTCACTTATAACCATGATATTTTGCCCTTATATTTTCTTTCCCAAGTTGCCCTTAACACAATTAGCAATTGACATCGGAGCCTTTTCCCATTTTGCCCCTGATATAGCATTTTTTTAATAGATTTATAGCCCAGATCATCCTTTTTTACTTAAATCGATACTTTTATGTAACATTTCTAAGAAAAGACTTTACCAGCTTGAAGAACTCGATTTTAGAAATCCAACGGTTCAAACGGCATCCAAATCGGACTTGAAACGGATTAAATATGAAATTCTCAAGATTTAACTCAGAAAAACCTGCCGTCTTGGAGTCGGCTCGAACAGATTTGGAGTCGGCTCCAGCAGAAATAGGGGTCGACTCCAGAAAAGTAGGGGTCGACTCCTGAAAAGTAGGGGTCGACTCCAGCTCTGCAGGGGTCGACTCCAAAGCGTGCCGAAAGTTTAAAACCGTGCCAGAGTCGACTCCACTCCAATTAGGGTCGACTCCAACCACTAAAAACATCATTTTAGGATAAAACTCAAACTAAACTTGATTTTTCTTGTGATTTAAACCCATTAAAACTTAAGTCTCTCAATTTCTTAAATCAAACTCATTAACATTCAGAAATATACTTATTTACTCCAAAATTTCTTCTCTTTACATTTATCAAAAGGCCAACACACCCACATTTCACTGAAACTTTCTGACTTTCATTTCAAATGAAAATGCCATAAATTACAAGGTTTTCAGGATGTTACAATTCTCCCCCTCTTAAGAAATTTCGTCCTCGAAATTTAGCTAGATATATTTTCAAATAGATGGGGGTACTTCAATCTCATCTCATCCTCTCGCTCCCATGTAGCCTCCTCTTTTTGATGATTTAACCATTGCACCTTAACTAATGGAATTCTTTTACTGCGGAGCTGCTTAATCTCCCTACTCAAGATCTTCACTGGTTCTGTTGCAAATGATAAATCCCCCTGTAACTCTATAGTCTCAGACTGAATCACATGAGAGGAATCCGGCACATACCTCCTAAGCATTGATACATGAAATACATTATGAATCTGAGATAACTCTGGAGGTAAAGCCAATCTATAAGCTAGTGTCCCAACTCTTTCCAGAATTTCATAGGGTCCAATATACCTGGGACTCAACTTGCCTTTCTTTCCAAATCTCATAATACCTCGCCAAGGAGATACCTTCAGAAAGACTCTATCTCCAACTCAAACTTTACCTCTCTATGCTTTTTATCTGCATAGCTCTTCTGTCTATCCTGGGCTGCCTTTAATTTAGCTCTTATAATTTTAACTTGATCTGCTGTAAGCTGCACTAACTCAGGGCCTAACAGCCTTCTCTCTCCCTCCTCATCCCAACACACTGGAGTTCTACATTTTCTCCCATACAAGGCCTCATATGGTGCCATATCAATGCTAGAATGGTAGCTGTTATTGTAAGCAAACTCTATTAAAGGTAGATGATCATCCCAGCTACCAGAAAATTCCATGACACAAGCTCTCAGCATATCCTCCAGTGTCTGGATGGTTCTTTCTGACTGACCATCGGTTTGGGGATGAAATGCTGTACTGAACCTCAATTTAGTCCCCAAAGCTTTCTGTAATTCTGCCCAAAATTGAGATGTGAACCTTGGATCCCTATCTGATACTATCGATACTGGCACACCATGCCTACTCACAATTTCATGCACATATAATTCTGCTAATCTATCCAAGGTAAAGACAATCTTAATAGGCAGAAAATGAGCAGACTTAGTCAATCTATCAACTATCACCCATATAGCATCATTGCCCCTTCTGGTCTTTGGGAGTCCTACAACGAAATCCATAGTTATATGCTCCCACTTCCACTCTGGCACAAACAGAGGCTGAAGCTTTCCAGCTGGACACTGATGTTCAGCCTTAATCTGCTGACACACCAAACACTTAGATACATACTCAGCTATCTCCTTTTTCATACCATTCCACCAGTAATTCTGTTTGATAGTTCTATACATCTTAGTACTACCTGGATGCATTGAATAAGCTGAGCTATGTGCTTCCCTTAAAATCTGATCTTTCACTGATTCCACAGCTGGCACACAAACTCTGCCCTTGAATAATAACACTCCATCACCTCTAACAGAAAACTCTGACTGAGACCCACTCTGAATTAAATCTCTAGCTTTAAGCAAATGTAGATCTAGCAACTGAGCTTCTCTTATTTCTTCTAGCATTTGGGGTCTCACTCTGAAAGTAGCCAACAAGGCTCCTGATTCTTCTACAGCTAGCTCTGCATCTAACCTCCTTAACTCAATCATCAAGGGTAGCTGTACGGTTCTGATAGAAGCCAATGTGGCCATAGACTTTCGACTCAAGGCATCAGCCACAACATTAGCTTTCCCTGGGTGATACTCAATAGTGCAATCATAGTCTTTAATCAATTCAATCCATCTTCTCTGCCTTAAATTCAATTCCTTCTGGGTCAGAATATATTTCAAGCTCTTATGATCAGTAAATATCTGGCATCTTCTTCCATACAAGTAGTGCCTCCAAACCTTCAATGCAAATATAACAGCAGCTAACTCCAAATCATGGGTGGGGTAATTCTTTTCATGGGATCTCAACTGTCTAGATATATAAGCCACTACTTTCCCATTCTGCATTAAAACACACCCCAAACCCTTCAATGAGGCATCACTATAGATCACATAATCACTGGCACTATCAGGTAGTATTAGGATTGGGGCTGAGGTTAATCTCTTTTTCAATTCATCCATACTCTTCTGGCATTCATTAGACCAATCAAACTTGATATTCTTTCTAAGCAGCTTAGTCATAGGAGAAGCCAAAATCGAGAAATTTTCTATAAATCTTCTATAATATCCTGCTAGCCCCAAGAAACTCCTCACCTCAGTCTGATTGGTAGGTGATACCCAATTTACTATAGCTTCAATCTTTTGAGGATCTACCATAATACCTTCGGCTGAAACTACATGTCCCAAGAACTTTACCTCATCCAGCCAAAATTCACTTTTACTAAACTTTGCATATAATTGCTTTTCTCTTAATATCTGCAAAACTGTCCTCAGATGCTGTTCATGCTCTTCACTACTTCTAGAATAAATCAAGATGTCATCAATGAATACTATCACAAATTTATCTAGATACTCTTGAAATACTTGATTCATCAGACCCATAAAAGCAGCTGGAGCATTTGTCAAGCCAAATGGCATCACCAAGAACTCATAATGACCATATCTGGTCCTGAAAGCAGTTTAGATATATCCTCATTCTTTATTCTCAATTGATGATACCCAGATCTCAGATCAATCTTTGAAAACACTGCTGCCCCCTGCAGCTGATCAAACAAATCATCGATCCTTGGCAATGGATAATTGTTTCTAATGGTCACCTTGTTCAACTGTCTATAGTCTATACACAACCTCAAGGTACCATCCTTTTTCTTCACAAACAACACTGGTGCACCCCATGGTGATATACTGGGTCTAATAAACCCTTTATCCAATAATTCTTGTAACTGACTTTTCAATTCTTTCAATTCAACTGGAGCCATTCTATAAGGTGCCCTGGCTATTGGTCTGGTATCTGGGGCTAGATCTATACTGAAATCAAATCCTCTGTCAGGAGGTAACCCTGGCAGCTCCTCAGGAAATACATCTGAAAAATCCCTTACCACAGGGATATTCGTCAGCTCTAAACCATTGCCCTCTAGGCTCACTGCACAAGCTAAATAGGCTTCACATCTCTTTGCTAGCATTTATTGGCTGACAGAGCTGAAATCACTCCTGAGGGTAACCCCCTCCTATCACCAACAAAACAGACCTCTCTATCATCAGAAGTTTGTAACATCACCTCCTTCCTTAAGCAATCTACTCTGGCTCTATGCACAGATAGCCAATCCATCCCCAAAATGGCATCAAACTCTTTCAACCTCAAAGGAATCAAATCTGCTGCTAATTTCTGACTCCCCAGAAATATCACAACCTCTATACACTTGGTCTGCTATAAAAGGCCTCCCTACGGGCATAGATACTACCAACTGACTACCCAACTGGCCCACATCTCTAACTAGATGCTTAGCAAACTCACATGAGATAAATGAATGCGTAGATCCAGAATCAATTAAAATATAAGCATCATGATTATCGATGGGTAGCATACCTGTCACCACATCAGGATCAATCTGAGCCTCCTGCTGGTCATGGCAAACACTCTGGCCTCGGCCTCGGAATACTGGATGACCCTCCTGGCTGATTAACATTAGGCCCCACCTGACTGGCTGAAGCCACAACACTACCATCACCCCTCCTACTAGGCTGTCCCCTTGGCATTACTGGCCCCTGAGGAAGCCCACCAGCCTGCTGCCCTCTCCTAGGGCAATCTCTCTTCAGGTGACCTAGATCACCACAAATATAACATCCCTTATTGCCCCTCCTACATTCTCCCAAATGAAGTTTTCCACATACATTACATGGGGGTATATTTCTCCCTCCACCAGAAGGACGACCCTGCTCCCCTACATCACCAGACACCCTGCTGGTGGCAACCTGAGGCACACCCCATAAGGCTTTCTTTGAACTGGGCTAGATGCTGACACAGATACTGATCTTCTGCCCACATCACCAGGGGCTCTAAACCCAGAATAAAACTGTCCAGTCCTCTGGGGTTTCTTAAATGGCTGAGTCCCTCCCGGAGCAGAAGAATAACTAGGAGCACTTCTTTTCATTCTATCCTGCCTCCTACTCATATATTCTTTTTCAATCTCCTCGGCTTTGAGTGCTCCCTGCACCAACTCAGAGTAACTATTGTAGGTCTGCATACAGGTCTTGGCTTTAATAGGGAGATTCAATCCATCCTGGAATAGTCGACATCTCTCCCTCTCATCAGCCACCAAGGCCCTAGCAAACTGAGATAACTCCACAAAAGTGGCTTCATAATCTGCCACGGACATCCTCCCCTGAGTCAGACAAAGGAAATCCCTCCTCTTCTGATCCCTATAAATCTCAGAATAATATTGCTGATGAAATTCTCTTCTAAAATTTTCCCATGTCAACTCCACTCCCTGGGGCTGCCTGCCCTGAATAGATCTCCACCAACTCTGGGCTCTACCCTCCAGTAAAAAGGTGGCAATACTCAGCCTCTGCTCCTCAGAGCATCCCATCACATCAAATACTCTCTCGATCCTCTGCAGCCATGCCCCGGCCTGAATAGGATCAGTAGTTCCCTGGAACTCCAGAGCCCCTAACTTTCTGGCTCTTTCCACATTCCTCACAACCTCCGTATTTTTAGATGGAAGGCTAGAACTAGCACCCACAGCTGCTACCACAGCCTGAGTAATCATGCCTACCAACTCTGACATACTAGGCCCCTGAGTCTGTACTCGAGATGGGTCTACTGGCACAGGGGTAATAGACTGTGAAGAAGACTCTGGCATCTGCTCTGAAGATGCCCTCACTCTAGCCTCATTAGATACTGGCTCGGTGGAATCACTAGAAGCCATTCTATCAATTTGACTTCTTCTAACTGACCTTCTGAGTCTACTTTGACCTTTGCTTCTATCCCTGCCTGAAGATTGCTCTGTCTCTCTAGATGCCTTTGTAGTAATCGTCCTACAAGACATTATTCATTACATCAGTTTCATCATTCAATAGCTATAATCATAAACATTCAATCATCCTAGACTCATACTCATACTTATTCCCCTAGGACCTAATAACCTAGGGCTCTGATACCAAAACTTGTCAGCTCCCCCTCCTCTGGGGCCACCGACAGCACACCTGCACACTTGTGGTAATCGGATAGAGTTTTACTAGTCTTTATGTAGCGCTCCATAAAGAGCTAGAGAACCCCAACTAATTATCATAAGTGGCAGACACACGAAAACACATCCTGTTAAAAACTTTTCATTTTCATCTCAATTATATACACAAATCACTCAATCAACACTAAGCATCAACCTGCTCAGATAATATTTTTCATGACATTCCTCAGGCAGTTTACAAGATCACATTCACAATCGACATCAAAATCCTAAGTGCACACATCATGCTCATAATTTTCTCCAAAACATAAGTCTCGTATTCATATCCAAAAAGGTCTAAAACATCATTACATCTCACTGTACACATACACATATACAAAATACAAATATCAAACCACACTCTCTCAATATACAAGGCTAGCATTTATACACTCTTGCATCCAAGCAAGCTTCACCAGCTAAGGGTTCTGTCCTGTTTATCTTGTGATCCTGGCAGAAATACTCACTGATCTGAAAGAACATTTAAATCATAGAGGGATGAGACCTAAGTCCCAGTGACTGGATAACCATCTAACTATGGAGAAATAGAGAACCATAACCTCTTAATTTCAATCGTATGCTGAAACTATTTAACTTGTACAACTCAAAGTACATTTTTAACATGATATCAGATAAAATAAAATGTAGCTTATTCTTCAAATAACATATCAGTACTGAAATACTCTATAATAACTTTTCACTGAAAGATAACTCATTAAAATAAAAATCCATGCATTACAATATGAAGATATGCATTCTTTATCTACAACCCAGACTCCCATCAGGATCTGCTTGCCCACTGGCATCTCAAGTAAGCTCTCCCTCTCGGGATAACTATTTGGCCCATTGGCCCTTTTTATATCACAACATATGCTTTTAGATCTCATGATGCTGGGCTGTGTGTGTAATGCCTCTGAGGTACCACCCTACAGTCGCCCTTCTATAGGTGTACTCTCATCGGGTGCGTGACTAGCAACAGGATCCCCGCACAAATAGCACCCCTTACCCGTGCGGTTCACCTGGCAAAGTGCTTTGTTCCTTAACCCTGGAACCTCGGGTTTTCTCTCTGCCCCCACGGGCTATATATAGTAATCAGCTCCACTGAGCTATGATTCATGCCCCCACGGGCTGCTCACAACCAGCCCCACTGGTCTGGTTAAGCGTGCACTCACCCCTGATTCTGGGGTTCATCGTACGATTTTTCGCAAGGAGGTGCCGGCTCGATAGTAGTGTGCAATGCTCATGCTACAGTACAGTCTAAAGGGTGATCAGCCCCCTAGCTGCCTGATGCTCAGTATGATACATACATCATTTGTAAAGCTTTATCATGCAAATATGCCATGTATACATAAAAATTCCCTCATCGAAACTCATGCTTATGTGTTTATGCTCAAAACTCATGCTCGAAACTCATGCTTATTTCTTTATGCTTAAAACTCATGCTCAAAACTCATTTATCAGAATATCATATACTAGGTTCTCATTTCTCATATTTAAAACATACATAATATTCTGCTAAACATAACATACCACAACTAGGTATTAATCTCATTATACTAGCTCAAATTAACTTCTCATTGCTAGATGAGAAACCCACTCACCTTAGTAGGTTACTCCTCGACTGGTACACTGGTACTCAACTCTGGTATTCCGGCTCCCTGGAATAACCCTCTTGACCTACGTCAACATACAGATACGATAGCTATTAGGATTACCTCCACACGAGGTTTTCCCATGAACCATGCATGCATACATGATCTATCCTCTAATATCTCATTATTTTCTTCCACCCTTTCTCTACTCAAGATTACTTCTACTATTACCTCAAATACAATAAATCTAGAAAATCTAAAGTCATACAAGATCTAGGGAAGCTATAGCTTACCTGGAGTCGAGCACAAACCCCCAAGCTTCCCTTTCCCTTTCTCTTTCTTCCTCCTTTTTCTTCTTCTTCTTCTTCCTCTTCCTCTCTTTTCTCCTCTTCTTTCTCTCTTTCTTTCTTTCTTTCTTTTCTCTGGCTGAACCCACGTTTTCCTTTTTCTCTAATGACTTGGGGACCAAGTCATTGGAAACTTAAGGGTTAAGGCATGCCAAATTCCCCTTTTGCCCTCAAACACTCTTAACACGCGCTTTTTGGAAAACACGTGGCTCACTTATAACCATGATATTTTCCCTTATTTTCTTTCCCAAGTTGCCCTTAACACAATTAGCAATTGACATCGGAGCCTTTTCCCATTTTGCCCCTGATATAGCATTTTTTTAATAGATTTATAGCCCAGATCATCCTTTTTCGCTTAAATTGATACTTTTATGTAACATTTCTAAGAAAAGACTTTACAACTTGAAGAACTCGATTTTAGAAATCCAACGGTTCAAACAGCATCCAAATCGGACTTGAAACGGATTAAATATGAAATTCTCAAGATTTAACTCAGAAAAACCTGCCGTCTTGAGTCGGCTCGAACAGATTTGGAGTCGGCTCCAGCAGAAATAGGGTCGACTCCAGAAAAGTAGGGGTCGACTCCTAAAAGTAGGGGTCGACTCCAGCTCTGCAGGGGTCGACTCCAAAGCGTGCCGAAGTTTAAAACCGTGCCAGAGTCGACTCCACTCCAATTAGGGTCGACTCCAACCACTAAAAACATCATTTTAGGATAAAACTCAAACTAAACTTGATTTTTCTTGTGATTTAAACCCATTAAAACTTAAGTATCTCAATTTCTTAAATCAAACTCATTAACATTTAGAAATATACTTATTTACTCCAAAATTTCTCTCTTTACATTTATCAAAAGGCCAACACACCCACATTTCACTGAAACTTTCTGACTTTCATTTCAAATGAAAATGCCATAAATTATAAGGTTTTTCAGGATGTTACAGCTAGGGGCCAATCAATAGTGAACTCGACTTTCCAATTTGGGGGCAATTTGGTTAAATCATCTAGGAATACATCAGGAAACTCCTGAGCCACTGGAATATCCTCCAACTTGACCTCTTCCTGTTGAAGGTCTTTGACCACAGCAAGAAATCCTTGGCTGCCTTTCTTCAAATACTTTGCAGCTTGCAATGCTGATACGAACACTGAGGCCAGTTGCTCCTGACTTCTAGTAAAACTGAATTCAGGTTGATTAGGAATTTTGAAGATCACCATTTTCCTAAAATATCTATTGAAGCATGATAAGAGGCCAACCAGTCCATCCCAAGGATAACATCAAAGGATTTCAATGGGAGGATGATTAGATCAGCCTTCAATCTCCTATACCCCATGTTAATCAGACAAGATCTGCATACTAAGTCTACCCTCATAACATCACCATTTGGGAAAGCAATGTGCAACTTTTGCTCTAGAGGAACGGGTGTCAAAGATTCATCCTTGGCAAGATAAGTGCCAGATACAAATGAATGCATAGCACCCGGATCTACTAAGATTTGAGCATAAGTGTTGCCTATTTTAAATATACCTAGTCACAAAGTTTAGTTTGTCTTAGATGCCATGGGGTTTTATATTGCTTTTATCATTTATAATCAATGTATCACATTGCATATGAATAAAATAATCTTAAAGGAGTATTTAAGTAATAGGAATACCTGTCATCACAGAGTTAGAAGTGGCAGCATCCTGCTGTATGAGAATAAAGACCCTTCCCTGAGTCCTAGGCTGCTGCTGCTGGCTTCTACCCTGATCCGAAGAAGGTTGCTGATCCTTTCGAAGGGGATAGGTGGCCATCTTATGACCCACCTACCCACATATGAAGCAGGTACCAATCGTCCCACGGCACCACCTGCCTAGGTGGGAGTTTCCGCAATGAGGGCAATGGATTTCCTTACCCTTTGGTCCTGAGGGGGCATGATAAGGACCTCTCTTCTTGGCTTGCCCTGAAGACTGGCCAGAAGAAAACCCCTTCCCCTTCCTCTGCTGCTGCACCCACTACTTCTAGACCACACCCATATCTCTCTCAATTACCAGGGCCTTGTTTACCACAACACTGAATGTGAAGAGCTCAAAGCATTGACTGCTTGCATTAGTCTGGGCCTCAGTCCTTCAGTGAATTTGATGATCTTGGCTCTCTCAGTGGTCACTATGTCTGAAGCAAGCCGGGTCAATCGGGTGAACTCGGCTTTATACTGCGCCACAGAGAGATTTCCTTGCTCCAGTTTGACAAACTCATACTGCATCTGTCTCTACACACTATTGGAAAAGTATTTGTCATAAAACAACTCCTTAAACTCTCCCCAGGAAATAGCCCGTCCGTTCACTCGCTACTCCATAAGTAGCCACCAATCATATGCCTCCCACTGAAGGAGGTAGGTAGCGAATCTAATTCACTCCTCCTCCTGGCTACCATAGGCTGCAAAGGCTTTCTCCATCTTCCTCATCCATTTTTCAGCATCGACAGGGTTAGTGGATCTAGTGAAGGGAATAAGGGCCAAGCTCATAAACTCAGCAAAGCTTCGGCTCCCCTCCTTGCTAGGGCTGAGATGGAGTCGACTGAGCAGGCTGCTTGGGTTGAGTAGGAAGAGTAGGCTCAATCTGCATGGTAGGAGCCGACTGAGTCTGCGAAGCGAGAGAGGCAGGCTGAGCAGGCTGGATTTGCTACATTGTTGTTGCATGGCTTGCAAAGTCTATGACATTCCCGCGAGAGCCTAAAGCATCTGGGCCTAAAATTGTGGTTGATCATTGCTAGCCAGATTAATGAAACCAAAGCCTCCCTGCTTGCTAGAGTCACCAGCCTAAGAGTTACCAATAGGCCGCAGATTCCTAGTGCGATGTGGCATTCTTAACTCTTGCCAGGGTTAGGTTCCAGTCAACATCTTTATAAACCACTAAATTTTAGGCTTTCAAAATATATTACTTTAAATTCTAATAGAGTTATCACCCTTCCAATGCTATCCTAATGTTTTGCCTAGTGTCATCATGTGTTTGTCCCTAAGGTCAAACCTAGGCTCTGATACCACAAAAGTTGTCATGCCCCGGAACCGATATTGAATCCATGGGTGGCAACCCTCCGTATGCCTGGCATGCAAGGCGTCCTGTAGCAATCTAATTTATACAAGGAAGGATAATACCTCTATATCATTCAAAGTCAATAACCTTAATACAAGCCATAATTATAAGTCTTAGGCTACATGCCCGTCATGTATATGTTAATGGGGCTACAATAAAATGTTGGATTTAGATTACTCTTGAAAGAAGCTCCAACTATCCCATAGCCTCTTTCTTAGTTTTATGGCTCTAAAAAATATTGTGAGATTTAAATGAGATCACATTCAGTAAGTAAGCCTACTGTAATATAATATAGCCAGTTCAAGCTTCTAGCAAATCAGATTTTCATATAAAAACACATAAGCCTCCATATTTCAAATGCATTCTTTCATGTTATCAAATCATGTATATCATATGCTTAAAATAATTTTGGAAGCTATTGCCATGTGGCATTTCAAATATAATTTCAAATCAAACCACTGTACCACTATAAATAGCATGTAAAAATACATTTTATACCAATGTCCCACGGTCATATACTACATCTATATAAATAGAATACCTTAAAAGTATATCCTCCATATACATTCCCTATGGAGGAAGGATCCTGGCATCAACAGAACACCCCTTGGGTGTGTCTCCCACATTTGTAGCCCCTGTGGAGATGGGTTCTAGAGTCTTGTAATAGAACACCCCTCGGGTGTGTCCCTCACATATGTCGCCCCTGTGAAGGTGGGTTCCGGCATCAACAGAACACCCCTCAGGTGTATCCCTCGCATATGTAGCCCCTATGAGGTAGGTCCCGGAGTCGTGTAGCATATTATGTCATGTTATAGTGGACCGTGACGATACATAATAGCATATTCACAAAATATCATTTTTATGCTATATTTGCATACTAGCATGTACTTTTATAAAATGCCATCTATATACTTTTCATAATTATAGTGGTTTAAACATATCAAATACACATGTATATTTATAAAACTTTTGGCATCAAATACCACATCAATTGAGCAGTTACATGTATGGGTACCAAATCATTTGCAAAAATATAATTATAAAGACGATCATGGCCAATGATCACTTGCATATATAAGGGTACCAAATCAATTTTTCATTTTTCAAATAGTGCAATAATTATCAGTATAGCATTTAAATCCATAATTTTTATACTTTAATAATTCATAAAAATCATGATAAATGGCTTACTTACTCATAAAATTATAATAAATGACTTACTTACTCATAAAAATTATGATAAATGACTTACTCATCAAAATTGCGATAAATGACTTACTTACCTCTCTACGTTAATTCAAAAGTGCAAATCGGCTATTTATGTACCTAGGTACCTACAACATAAATGTCCCCATTTTTAATCTCCAAAATCAGCATATCAAAATAGCTTTTAAACTCTACCCAGTTTAATCTTGGGGCCAACTTGGGGCTTGAATATCTCCCAATATATAAGCCCAAATGAAAAAATAAAAACATTTCAAAAATCAGGATCAATACTGATCCAAGCCGTATCCTTCTTTTATTGGGCCTGGTCCAATTTGAAGCTCGAAAAATTAGCCTAAAAGGGCTAACTAGACTGGGTCGGACCCAAGCCCAGCCTCCTTTCTCCCCTGTCTCCCCTAGTTCACCCGAACCAAGGGCCAAAATAGGGGGGAAGTGGCCAGTGGCGTAGGGCCACCGCTAGCCCCTTCCGGGGCTTATCTGGCCACCGGCGACTGGCCTAGTGCCGTCCATCAACAGCGGCCACTCCCTCTCTCTTCTCTTTCTTTCTTTCTTCCCTTTTTCTCTGTTTCTTTATTTCTTCCTCCCCTGGTTCACCAGAACCAAGGAGAGTGGAGAGTGGAGAGTGGCATGGACGGCCGATGGAAGGCCGGCCGGACCCCAACAAATGCCTCCCCAGCGCCGGTGGGGGCTGATGCTCGGGGCTCAGGCTCGGTGAGCCGGCGAGCACGCCGCCGGGCCCGAACCAACTTACGGGAGCCAGTTTGGCTCCCGTGTGAGGGGAGGGTCTCCGGTGGACCTCTCCCCTTCTTCTTCTCTCCTTTTCTCCCTCTTTCTTACCTTGCTAGAGGGCGGTGAGGCGAGGAGGCGGTCGGCACGGGTAGAGGGGTGGCGATCATGGAGAAGAAGGGGGGCTCCTGTTGGGAATTGTATCATAAAGCCAATCATTTGATGATTGTGCTGATGTAAATTGTATATAAATTGATATATTAATAAAAGTTATTGGCAGTTTATTCATTACAAGAACATCTTCTTAATACTCCTAAAAGTAATGAAGCACTTAGGATCTTCCTCACGATAAAGGAGGATTTATCTTAGAAGGTCCTTAAAAGAGTTCGTGACCAAATGATATACTATGACAGGGCCATAGTACTATCAATTATAGGACGTTGTATATTGATAAATGCATAAATAATTATCATTAAACCTATTAATTAATAATTTAACGTACCTATTTTTATTTAATATTTTAATATTTTATATATATTTTTGATAAAACCTTATCAGTTTAAAGAGCTCGATTTTAGGGATTTAATGACGCAAACGGCACTCAAATCGGAGTTAAGATGAGCTCGGAATTGATTTATAAGGATTTAGCACGGATTTCAAAGCAAAAACGGCAAACGAAGTGCCGACTTCATCGTTTTTCTGCCCAATTCTCTGTTTTCCGCCGATTCTTCTCCATTCAATTTCTAACAGTTTCCTCCACCAATTAAGGAATAGATTAGATTGGAAGTTATCAAATTGAGATAATTAAATTCCTTTAGAAGGAATTTGAATTTTATAAAGGATTTATCTAGATTTTTTTTTATGGCTTCCGCGTCCTCTACTTTCGCTGCGTTCGTTGTTTTGAAACAGGAATCCTCGCCGCGTCAAACCCGCGTCTGGGCATCTATAAATAGCAGCAGGGGGAGTCCAAGGAGGCGGCATCCAGGAGATCTCTTCTTCCTCAATCTCGTGTGTTTCGTGGGTCCTCTGGTTTCGTTCCAGGCGCTGCATCCGTGGGACGATCGTGGCTTTGTTCCGTGGGACGATCGTGGCTTTGTTCCGTGGGCGTTGGGGAGTAGCAGTGGAGGCTCCGTTCGTTGTTCGCTGCATCCGTGAGTTCCTTTCGTGGAGGTTGCCGTTCCCAGGAGTTCCATTCGCTGCATCTGCGAGTTTCGTGCCGTGGCTTGGAAACAGAGGAAGATCAAAGGGCCGGTTCAACTTCTCTCCTTCAAAATTTATTTCAATTTGTTATTTTTAATGTCATCATTTTTTTTACTTTATATATAATAAAATTTTTATTCATGAGTAATTATTATTAAATTATCTTTAAGTAGAAATAATTTTAGACTGATCTATTCTTTAAAGGGACGGACCGTGATCTACGGATACGGATCGTGCTCTTATAAGATAGACCATATCTTAATTATTTTGCACTACTAATTATTTAATTAATTAAATTTATAAGTTTATTTCAAGATAATCGCTAAAGTCCCTGTGGAATCGATCCCTTACTCTCGCTATCCTAATAGTGAAATTAAGGTGTTTAAATCGTTGCGCTACGACACGCATCAGGTTTTTGGCGCCGTTGCCGGGGACTTAAGTGTGTATTTTGAAAAAAAAAAAAAAATTTAAAAAAAAATTATTAAAAAAAATTTAAAAAATTTTAAAATATATAAAAATATATAAAAAAAATTAGATTAATTTTCTCTTAATTTTGAATAGTTATTATCTCTTTATTTTATTTCTTTAATTATCAGAATTTCTTATTTCCTTTTTAACATAAAAATTATAAATATAAAAATAATTTATTTTCTGCAAAACTCAAAATTCTTCCATTGACACCTCATAATTTATTAGGAAATTAGAAACTTAATCACAAAAAAATCTTTTAAAAAAAAAAGTAATTAGATTAATTTTGTTTGATAATTTCAAGAGTTGGACATCTGTTTGTTGCATAGCATTATCATAATTAACTTTAAGGGCACAAACCCCTAATCAAGATAAGGTGGGGATTTCATCACCCTTCCTTGGCCCACAAACCACATCCTTCATTCTGCATTAACCCAAACCTTTAATTCTAAAATTAATTAGACATCAGCCCCTAAGGAACTCAAGCTCAATAGGACAAGGCACCCAAAAGAGTTGGACCGGGTCGAGATTGACTGCTTAACTGGTGTCTAGAAAAGGAAAGGAAAGTGGTTACTTAATTGGTTCCGTTCGCTTACCTAGTAGGCAACGGGGGGACCCCCACTAACTTATCCTCAACTGGCTAGTTGATCAACTAATTTTTGACTTGGAGGGCTCCAAGGCGGTCTTGGAAGTTAGGAGCTGTCTAGATCTAGGGTAAACCTAGAATAGAGAGTCTAATCTTTGCTAACTTGATTGCTAAGAATTATTAAACCCTAATTAAATTATTCATTGCTCTTAGTTTAGGAATCTTTTAGGATATTTTTTTTAGAATCTCCTTCTTTTTCTTTTATTATAATATAAATAAATAAATAAAATTGTTTGCTTTAGAGTCATTGGTAGGGTGTATGCTTGGTCGCCGATCGTTGCAACCCAACCTTATACCCTTAGATCCTGAGATAGAAAGAACTTTTAGAGCAAACAGACTTAGAATTATGGATCATAATAACGAAAATAATCAACCAAGACAGTTGAAAGAGTATTTCACTCCTTCAAGGTATACCTACTCTCCCTGCATTCAAGTGCCTCCAGTAGAGGCTGCCCAATATGAAATTAAGTCAAGTGTAATCCAAATGTTACCATCTTTCTATGGACTTACAAATGAGGATCCCTACAAACACTTAGATGAATTCTTGGAAATTTGCTCAACTGTCAAGATTCAAAATTTCTCCGATGATGCACTTAGGCTTAAGTTATTCCCTTTTTCCCTAAAAGATAAAGCCAAGTATTGGTTAAATTCATTAGACACGGTTATAATTTCAACTTGGGATCATCTTCAGAGAGAATTTCTTAAGAAATATTTTCCTATAGGAAAAACGAATCAAATTAGAAAAGCCATAACAAGTTTTTCCCAGACAGATGGAGAAATGTTCCATGAGACATGGGAGAGATTCAAAGAACTGATTAGAAAATGTCCACATCATGCTATACCCAAATGGCAACTGGTTCAGTGCTTTTATGATGGTTTATCAGAAAAGCATAGGCAAATGGTTGATGCTTCATGTGGTGGGACATTTATGTTAAAAAATGAACATGAGGCTTGGCAACTCTTTGAGACATTGAGTGAGAATTCATTACATCATATGTCAGTTGCTCGTCGAGACCCTCCCGTAGAACCTAAAAGAGGTGGAATATATGAAATAGGTCATTCTACAGATATCTATACTAAGGTAGATGAATTATCCCATAAACTTGATCGGATTCTACAAGTTGGAAACATCTCTTCCCCATCTACTCAATTACATGAGGTCTGCATAATTTGTTCGAGTCCAACCCATTCTATAGGTGAATGTCCAGCTGCATACCAATTTCCTGAACTTGTTCAAGAGCAAGCCCACCAAGCCCAAACCCGATTAGCTCCTAGAACAGGAAATGATCCATTTTCAAATACTTACAATCCTGGCTGGCGAAATCACCCAAATTTTTCTTGGAAACCTCAACCTGTAACCAATTCATCGATCAGACCTAATTATCAAGAAACCAATTTTAGAAGCATGCCATATTCACAATATCCAAACATCCCACAACCTCCACCGAATAATCAGCCTACTTTTGAAGACAAAGTGTTACAAGCATTGAAAGGGCTAGAAATGAATACCCAAATCCTTCACTCCCACACACAATCTATTGCAAAACTAGAAACTCAGATAGGTCAATTAGCCACAGCATTCAGTAGAAGGGAGGAGGGTAAGTTACCTAGTCAGCCTATCGATAACCCGAAAGGACAATTCATGGCTGAAGGTTCCAATAGTCCTGACAAATTCCCAGAACATGCTAAATCAGTCATGACTCTCAGAAGTGGAAAAACATTGAACCCACCTGAACCAACCCAGAAATTAGAAGTGGCTAAACCAGAAGAGAGAAGAAATGAAAAAGAAAAGGAATTCAATGATCAAGCAATCATACCTAAAGCCCCATTCCCTAGTGCTTTAGAATCTCCTTTGCCTTCAGATAAGAAGAATATAAAAATGAATGAGATGCTTGAGTTATTTAAGCAAGTCCAAATAAACTTACCTCTTCTCGATGCTATCAAGCAAGTTCCAGCTTATGCCAAATTTTTGAAGGATCTATGCACACAAAAACGGAAAGCCAAGACACAAATACCAAAAAAGATCCATTTGACTGAGCAAGTCAGCTCAGTTGTTCAGCAAATAACCCCACCCAAACTAAAAGATCCTGGTACCCCGATTATATCATGTGTCATAGGAAACTTCACAATCAAGAAAGCATTATTAGATTTGGGTGCGAGTGTAAACCTTCTCCCAAGTTCAGTGTATGAGTTATTTGGAGAGTTGAAACCCACGACAGTAACACTACAATTGGCAGATAGATCAGTCAAAGAACCTCGTGGAATATTGGAAGATGTATTAGTAAAGGTGGATGAATTCTATTTTCCTGTCGACTTCCTTGTGTTAGATATGGAATCTAGTGGTAATCCTAACCAAATTCCCATCATCCTTGGAAGACCTTTTCTAGCTACTGCTAATGCATGCATAAATTGTAGAACAGGTGTGATGGATGTATCTTTTGGAAACAAGAAGATGAGATTAAATATTTTTAATGCTTCCCAAGGACCACCTGTGTATGATTTAAATGAAGTAAACATGATAGAGGAAGTAGTAGATAAGAAATTCCAAAGTTTGATTGATTCGGATCCTTTACAAACATGTCTTACACATTTTGGAATAGATGACTTTGATATTGATGAGTATACCAAAGAGATAAACATGTTATTAGAACCACCTAAGTTCGACACCATCCCGCCTTGGACTATAAAATATGAACCACTTCCAACTAAACCAAGTCCTTTAATACCATCCTTGGAAGAACCACCCCAACTAGAATTGAAACCTCTTCCAGATGACTTAAAATATTCATTCCTTGGACCCAATGATACCCTTCCAGTAATCATTGCATCTACCCTAACCTCTGAGCAAGAAGATAAATTGGTAGATGTACTTAAAGAACATAAAGAGGCAATTGGATGGACAATAGCTGATATTAAGGGAATTGACCCTTCCGTTTGCATGCACCATATTCATAGTGAAATTGAAGCCAAACCACATAGAGACATGCAACGAAGGCTAAATCCAAACATGAGGGATGTTGTTAAGAAAGAAGTAGTAAAATGGCTTGATGCTGGTATCATTTATCCAATTTCAGATAGCCAATGGGTCAGTCCAATCCAAGTAGTACCTAAAAAATCGGGTATTACCGTGATTAAAAATGAAAAGGGCGAATCAATTCCTACTCGCACATCAACTAGTTGGAGAGTGTGTATAGATTATCGAAAGTTGAATGCCGTGACTAGAAAGACCACTTTCCTTTGCCTTTTATCGATCAAATTCTAGAACGGCTAGCGGGACAAAGTTTCTTTTGTTTCTTAGATGGATATTCAGGATACAATCAAGTCCCAGTATTTCCTGCAGATCAAGAAAAGACCACCTTCACTTGTCCCTTTGGAACATTTGCCTTTAGACGTATGCCGTTTGGTCTTTGTAATGCACCAGCCACTTTCAACGATGTATGATGGCCATATTTTCTGATATGATTGGTCAATTTTTGGAAGTATTTATGGATGATTTTTCAGTCTTTGGTGCATCATTTGATAGCTGCCTCGAGAACTTGACTAAGGTACTGAAACGATGTATGGAAATGAATTTAGTCCTAAGTTGGGAGAAGAGCCATTTTATGGTTCGTGAGGGAATTGTGCTTGGACACATTGTTTCAGAGCGAGGTATTGAGGTTGATAAAGCCAAGGTTGAATTGATCTCA
Organism: Calamus simplicifolius; assembly: GCA_900491605.1. Lineage (NCBI taxonomy): Eukaryota > Viridiplantae > Streptophyta > Magnoliopsida > Arecales > Arecaceae > Calamus > Calamus simplicifolius. Next base: position 2,510 of record UESW01004624.1, on the reverse strand, counting down.
AATCTACCACCCCCAACCTCAGTTAAACAAGTACGATCTTTCCTTGGTCATGCTGGTTTTTATAGACGTTCATCAAAGATTTCAGTAAAATTTCTCGACCATTGTGTAATTTGTTGACCAAGGATAGTTCTTTTAATTTTGATAAAGATTGTCTAACAGCCTATAACATCCTTCGAACTGCTTTGACCACTGCACCATTATCAAGCCCCCAGATTGGACCATACCTTTTGAAATCATGTGTGATGCTTCTGATTATGCTGTAGGGGCAGTTCTAGGACAGAAACTCAATCGAGAACCCCATGTAATTTATTATGCTAGCAAAACTCTTTCAGATGCACAAATGAACTATACTACCACTGAAAAAGAATTACTAGCAGTTGTGTTTGCCCTAGAAAAGTTTAGATCATATCTGTTAGGGTCTAAGTTTTAGTTTATTCAGATCATGCAGCGTTGAGGCATCTTATATCAAAAAAGGATACAAAACCCAGACTGATTAGATGGATCCTTCTACTACAAGAATTTGATCTAGAAATCTTAGATAAGAAGGGTTCTGAAAATATGGTAGCAGATCATATCTCTAGGATCTCAGTGGAATACAATAAAGAAATAATCAGAGATAGGTTCCCTGATGAGCAATTATTCTCAATTTCCCATAGCAGTCTTCCCTGGTTTGCCCACATTGTGAATTATTTGGCAACAGGAAAAGTACCTTCCCACTGGACAAAACAAGAAAAAGATAGATTTTTCTCACAAATCAAATATTACTTTTGGGAAGACCCTGAATTATTTAAGTACTGTCAGATCAGGTGATTAGGCGATGTGTTCCCGAGAGTGAATTCAAAAGTATACTTAACTTCTGTCATTCTCTTGCCTGTGGAGGACATTTTAGTGGAAAGAAAACTGCAGCAAAGGTACTGCAAAGTGGGTTTTATTGGCCAACTCTTTTTAAAGATGCACATGAATTTAGCCGTAATTGTCTCCAATGTCAACAAACAGGAAATATATCTCGAAAAGACATGATGCCCCTAAACCCTATCTTGGTTGTAGAAATTTTTGATGTATGGGGTATTGATTTTATGGGCCCATTTCCTTCCTCTTTTGGATTTGAATACATTCTAGTGGCAGTTGATTATGTGTCAAAATGGATTGAAGCCATGGCAACTCGAACCAATGACCATAAAGTTGTAATCAAGTTTATTCAGCATAATATCCTTAGTCGTTTTGGATGCCCAAGGGCTATAATTAGTGATGGGGGTACACATTTCACGAATAGACACTTTGAAGGATTAATGAACAAATATGGAATTACTCATAAGGTAGCTACACCTTATCATCCCCAAACTAGTGGCCAAGTTGAAATATCAAATAGAGAAATTAAAAATATCCTTGAGAAAACGGTGAGACCTGATAGGAAAGATTGGTCAGAACGTTTGGATGATGCATTATGGGCTTATCGTACTGCATTTAAAACTCCCATAGGAATGTCTCCTTACAGGCTCGTATTTGGAAAAGCCTGTCATTTACCTGTAGAATTAGAACACCGTGCATTTTGGGCTATCAAGCAATTTAATTATGATATGAAAAATGCAGGTGTCAATAGAAAACTCCAATTGAATGAGTTAGAAGAGCTACGAAATGAGGCATATGAGAGCTCAAAAATTTATAAAGAACGAACCAAAGCATATCATGACAAATTTATTAGTAGAAAAATTTTTGAACCAAATCAAAAAGTATGGCTTTACAATTCAAGATTACACCTTTTCCCTGGAAAACTTCGTTCACGATGGAATGGACCTTTTATAGTAACTCAAGTATTTCCCATGGAGCTGTAGAGCTTAAAGACCCCAAGCAAGGAAATACATTCAAAGTAAATGGCCAACGTTTGAAACCATATATAGAAGAAATTAATGATGGAGAAATTGTTGAATCAATTGATCTTGTGAACCCAACATATCATAATAAGTAGCACAGTCTGGCTGAAGACTTTAAACTTAGCGCTCTTGGGAGGCAACCCAGTTTATTAGTTATTTTTAACTTTCTGTTCTTTTAGTGTGTTCTTTTAGTATGACCAGAGAAGAGCAACAGAAGCAGATTGAAAGAAGATGGCAACAATGAAACTTCCAACCTTCAAATACTCTACCAGGTAGTATCTTTCCTTGAAATTAATTATTATTATTCCATTAGGGACAATGGAAATTAAGTTGGGGGGAGGAGGAAAAAGAAAATAAATCCTCGAGTAAAACTATAATCAGATGTGTTACCAAATTCTGTCTCGATTTGAAGTTAATCAAGCAGTCTATTAATGAATTAATGGTTAGATTATTTTTGAGATACTGAATAATAAAGAAAACCTAATAAAAGGTAGGGTTTAGCCCAGAAAAATTTTTAGAATAATTTCAGACCCTCCTGACCACTGATCTTAATAGTACAATCTACTTAATAAGGGTATGGGTGAAAATGTTATTCAAAAAAAAAAAAAAAAAAAAAAAAAATCTCTCTTAAAGTTAATA